>PVKA01012783.1:0-56856 GCA_004027165.1 Ctenomys sociabilis
GAAGGCTGAAGCAAATTGAGTCACAGCCTGGGTAGCACAGCAGCTTAGACCCTGTCATAAAATAAACAAATAAAAATGGGTGAGACATAGCTCCGTGTAAAGGTGCTGGGTTCAGTGCTCAGTATCAGCAAAAGGAAAACAAAAAGCAAAAACAAAACTCTTGGCAAGCCCAAGGTCCTGAGTTCGATACACACACACACACACACACACACACACACACAAACACACACACAGATAGTATTTAAACAGTAAATGAATTTAATTTGTTTGTCTGGTTTTTGTTTATTTGTTTTGTCTTTTTGAGGGAGGGTCTTGCTATGCAAAGAAGGTTGGTCTTGAGCTCACTTTGTAGCCCTGGCTGGTATCAAACTTGCAACAATCCTGCCTCAGCCTCCCAAGTGCTGGGATTACAGGAATGTGGCACCATGCCCAGATCTGAATTTAATTTGTCATTTAACAATTCTCTTGAAAGAAATTTGGATTCATATTTTTACTGTAGAATTATGCAGTTCTTCCAGCTAAATAGTGAATACCAATTTTATATATTTTGCAGGAAAAGATAATAAATCTCAACTGATTTCATGAAGCTAGAATTACTCTGAGAATAAGACCAGAAACAGGTAGTAAAAGACAGAAAAAAAGAATGAAATGTCTGAAGAAGTTAGAGAGAAAAATCATCCAAATGATATCATGTATACATTTAACTCAGAAAACATCACAAGCGAAAATACAAAACATAACATTTTAAATATTTTCTAAAAGTCAGTGGAAAGAAAAAAAGCAAAGAAACCACAAAAAAGCTAATAAATTTTATCTGATCAGAATTTTCAACTTTTACTGGAGGGAAAATGACTTGAAGAGCATGAGATGACCAACTACCAACTGGAGCAAAGGTTTGTCTCACTGTATCTGTCAAAGAACTAATGTTTTGAATGTAGAAAAATATTCAAGCTTTAGCAATAAAATCACAAAATAACCCCACACAATAAATTCAAACCATTCCATTATGATTTTGAAGGATTTTATCATTCAGGGTAAGTAAGTGTCAATTAATCACATATTTCTTCAACTGAGGTATCATCACACCCTATCAGAAAGTTAACAAAATAGCTCAGATGTTTTCACTAGTAATAACACGAGAAAATGGACCACTCATGCCCCGCTAAGTAAAATATTATTCTGGAAAATAGTTTGGCAATAACTTACAAAATATCACTGGAGTTCTGGAAATCTTCTTTGTCTATCCTAGAGAAATGAGCATTTCATTCATACCATATATGTGAATGAATGTGCATAAATGTCTTATTCCTAAGAGTGAAAGTTGTGCTCACTGTCCTTCAGTGCCCAGGCGGCTGAACCCTGAGGCCCCTCAGCAGCAAGCGCTGACTCACGCAAAAGCCTGCATGAAACTCCAGAGTTTTACTAAGCAATAAAAGCCAGCTCAAGAAGGTTACGCATTTTAGGGTTCTATTTATGTACTAGTCTTGAGATGAAAACATTACAGGAACAGAAAATGCACCCGCGGTTGCCAGGGGACAGGAGAGAGTGTGGATTGGAGAGAAGGGGAGCAGGCAGCATCAGCGTTCTGGAGGAGCTGGAAAGGCTTTATATTTTAATCATATCACTGTCAGCATCCTGGATGATTCACACTATAGTTTTACAAGCCATTACTGATGGGAAACTAGGATAGTAGATACATAGAATTTTTCTAGACAGTTTTCTATGATTCCTTTAAAACATAGTTATCTCAAGAGAGGATATTTACTAAAAAGAAATTGCTTTTCCTTTGTCAGAGCGTAAGGCTCTGCTCCTAGGGCTGGTGTGGCTATGTGCATCTTCCCTGAGTTGGTTTGTGCGACTTCTTTCGGAGGAGGGCTCTCAGCTCCTTCACAGGGCGCCCTTGCATGTCCTCACCATTGGACACTTCTCTCTCCTGGGGTGCACGGGTTTCCTGCGATCTCTGGGGAGTGGCTGCTGTATGACCGCATTTGTGAGCAGCACAGGCTTGGCTGGTGAGCCTGCAGCTATGGCGGAGACCTCCATCTTGCCGGGGCTGTGGGACATAGACAGTGCTTGCAAAGTTGGTCCCTTCCCTGGGTTCATCCATAAGACAGATGAAAAGCTAGATCTCGAAGAGCTCACATTAGAACCTCTGAGGGCCCATGTTGGCTTCCAGCACATTTCCTTCCATGTGAGAATTTGGAAAAAAAAAAAAAAAGGTTAATACTTATCCTCTAGAAATTTTGCCTTTTAAAAAATGCTATTATTAAATATACTACTTACCTGTCCTTTCACATACAATTTTTGTCCTCCATTCAAAATCCAAATTGTGCCATGGAGGCCAGGGAGATACTCAGCAGCATGAGTGCCTGCTTGCAAGCGCTGACCTTGCTGAACTTACACCCATAGCGAGCCTGTGGTTGCCACTGGGAAATGCCACGTTTGCATGCTGTTGGTTGATACTTCTGTTTATGGTAACAAGAAAGACAAAAGTGAAGTAAAGAGACAAATGAGGACTTTGCTCATTCACCCATGTCCTTATTCAATTCTCTGTGGATTCAGCTGATCAATACTTTTAAATACTGGGAGAACGGCTTCTCGTTTTTGTGGTATTTGCAGGGGGGCAGCTATGGAATTACCAGTTTTGGAAATTTTATCTGACCAAGTAACTCTTCCTCATTACACTCCTCCATCTAGAATGGGTGCAAACCCTCATTTCGAAGTGGCTGGAGATGTGCAGCAGTGCCGGGCTGCTGTTGCGAGTGCAGTGCATGACTCCTCACGCCTCCTGTGTGCAGCTCGCAGAAGGCTGGATTGGCTAGACCTTTGCTAAGTGAGACATGAGCAAGCTTTTTCTGTAAAGGGCCAAGGAGTAAGTATTTTAGGCTCTGTGTGTTATGGGAAAGTCCGTGCAGTAAGTTCTTTATAACAGTTTGCAAATGTAAAACTCCTTCTTAGCCTGCACGATGGACTGGACTCCTTACCTGATGGAGGTGATCCATAAAATAAACCATGTTTTGATCTGTAGGATTTTCTAATTCTTCTGGTCTAACATTGTCAGAGTTGATTTTAAGCTAATTCAGTGATGTCACTGAACATAGAATTGGGAAGAGATACATAGAACACAATTATATAATATTTCTAATATATACACACATGCACAATTTACATGAATAGTCTCATAATACATAAATAGGTCCAAGGATACAAACAAGTCCAATGTATTAAAAATCATAAGGAAGTGCTAAACTTTTAGTATTTATTTGTTTTTAATAGTAATGAAAATTATATATATATATATATATATATATATATATATATATGTATGTATAGTTGTAATATATAACATAGCAATAGTTATAATTAAATATACACTTAATTCAGTTTATAAGCTAATTCAATAAATAAACTAAGTTATATAAATTATTTATTTTAAAAAATAATTCTGAGGGTTGGCCAAACAGCTCAGCAGATTAAAGCATCTGTAAAGAGGGACAGGGGCCAGGAGTTCCATCCCTGGTCCTGCCCCTGGGGCGTGCTAGACTGGGCATGGCAGTGTACTCCTATAATCCCAGCACTTTGGAAGCTGACAAAAGGAAGATCACTATGAGCCCAATCTACATAGTAAGACCCTGTAGACCCTGTTCTAAATAAATTTAAAAAATCACTTTGATTATGATTGGCATACAAGTAGCATATGTAATGTATACAATGTATTGAGTTTGAATGTTAGAGTAGGACTAGATAGAAACATTTTCACAGACATAAGCTGGAGATGCCCTGGCTGGTGGCTGTTCATGGTTCTGGCCTGTGAGTCAGAGTGTGCTAGGTTGCAGACAAGGGGAGAGCCCTGGAGCCTGGCCATCTGAGGCCCAGGAACAGAGGTGTAATTCAAAGAATGGACCGGATAGCTGTGAGAATGACAGCAGCAGTCGTTATTGGGTGGCGAGTGGTCTGAGGAAGTAGTAGAAATAGAAAGCATGTACATGGCTGTTCAGTGATTCCTCAGCCCATATCACTGGCACGGATGGACAAATGTAAACTCTTTGGTAACATTAAGAGTCACAGAAATGCTAATAATTTTTATTGAACTGGGACAAGATGTGTGACTGAGACCACTGTCAATGAATTAGACAAGAATCTGTAATTTCTAATGAGAACCTTATCTCTGGACTATCAAAGGACCAAAATGCTTACATCTGTGTGCAAGAGCCAAGCATGTACCCAGAGTGCAGCTGAGGGATTAGTGTATGTTCATGCACAAGTTATCAGATGGCTCTGGCAAACCCCAGCTCCAAGCTGCCAGCACCAGCTCCATGCAGCAGCAGCAAGCCCTGCACCAGGAGCTCTCCACACAGGGGTTCCACTTCACTGCTGCACAGGTATTGTGGCACTGTGAATGGGAGCAAGGGCCTGACAAAGCTAAATCCACAGCTCCTTCCCTTCCCCCTTTGTTCATCTTTGTTCCTTATAAGTTGCAGCTGAAAGGGAAGAATTAATCCCTAACAAATCCTGCAAAGCAGCTGCGCGTGGTGAGAAGTCCCTTCTACTCTACAGCGCGCAAGAATGCCAGTGCAGGGCCAGAGTCACATGTGTGCACCAGTCTTCCCCGAGCTCCCCTGAAGAGGTGAGCTGTCGTTGTATGATATCTTGAGTAGGCAGACAGTTGAGCTGTGTAGTCTTAGTAACATGCCTGGCTCAGCAAGAAGTGAGTCGTAGATGAAAGACGACAGAGACAATGTGAAGGCAGGGAAAAGAACGGAGATACTTGGCTTAGGAGAGCTGCAGGTCAGTGTCGGCCTTCCAAGGGACAAGACTTGGTCAGGGTTCATTACCGAGGGGTGTTCTGGGGGACACTGCAGGCCTGAAGCAGTTTCCTGACACTGTTGATGAACTGAAATAATACTAGCATCATCCCATGAAAATGCAGTGATGTAGAAATTTTTATGGGTTTTTGTTATTCAGTAAAGACAATGCCACCAACATCTGGATGTTTTTAATGACACTTAATTAAATATAATTTTAAAAGAGAAATGATTTCTTAGGGGAAAAATAAACCCAAAAAGCCTAATTTCCCAAAGGAACCAGAAAGTAGAGATGCTAGTCTTTCTCAGTAGCCTAACGATGGGCTTACAAGGTAGATGGGGCAGAGAGCTATGACCTCAGAGTACATGCTGCATCCAGGTTGAACATCTGAGACTATGTGAAGAGTGGGCCATCTCAGGCTGTAGCGTTGGTCCAGCCACCTCTGCTTCCCTGCACAGGGGCTCTTGAATAGGCCTACCACTTCTCCTCACATCAGCGTGAGATGGCTCACCTAGGAGCCTGACAACATCCTGGCATTCTCTGGGTTAATTCTCAGCAGGTAGCCAATTCCGAGGGCCTGTATCTAGGGCTCAAGCTAGTGATCTACATTTCTGATGCTCTGAGGCAGAGTAGAGGGAGTCTGTATGATGGTGAAGAGATTTTAGGAACACTTGACATTTGCATCTGAGAATCCTTTGGCCAGTGACAAAGCTGTCTTGTATTTTTGTTCGTAAGTGTGGAGATGTAAGTGTCAGAGGCAAAGGCCTAGCTTGACCTACACAGTATTTAGCAGATGAAGAGTGATCAGGGAGAAGAAGCACTTTCCTCCAAGCAACACAGATTGGAAGTTGCTTACACTAGGACTGAGACAGGCTCCCTGGCTCTCTGACAGTTTCTCAGCCACCACCTCTGAGATGCTTATGGCACTGACATCAGCAGGAAGTAAGAGCAGCAGCTGCATCCTCCAGGTATGAATCCTGAGGTCTGGATGCATTCAGAAGCTTTGGCGCCTTAGCAGGGTGCCTTGCATTTAATAAATGCTCTGAGATTGCCCGCAGCTTGACTGAGCAACTAAACCGCTTAATTAAACATTCTTAAGTGATTAACTAACATAATTAATGATCTAGTGTTATGAAAATTCTGCCCCCGCACTAGAATTTTTATATCCCTTAGTTATAAGTGCAGTTTTGGCTCTGTATTCTGGAAAGTACAAGGAACTGAAGCTCCCATGAGAGACACAGAGTGTATAGTACATATGTACTGTGTTTGGAGGCACAGTGGAGAGCTAATCTTCTGTCACTGGGTCTTTGAACCCTTCCATTCTGGATTTTTTTTATCTTTGTAGCTATTTTGCTCCTTTCCTTCCTCATTACTCCTCTGCTTTGTGGAGTGGGCCCCTCTTCGGGCTGTGTCCTGGACAGACTAGCTCTTCCAAAGCCGCACCCACCACAGCTCCCCAGCCTGCACACTACACTTCTGCCAGGAGTTGTTGGCAGCCCTTTAGCTCTCCTGGTCCCTGCTTTCTGATCTCTCACTTCACTGGCAAAGTGTATGAGGATGAGCAGGTTGGTTGCCTACCAAGAATGTGAAGGCAGCTACATAGAGAGAAACAAAGCTACTGCACAACTCCAAGTTTTGTAACACTTACTGATAAACTTTCTACGTGTGGTGCCTTTCGTGTTTGTCTGGAGGTGGTAGGAGGGGTTGTTCTAGGGAAAGTCCATGGGCAGCTCTTCGGGACCCAGTGTTGGGTCCAGCCCTATGCTGCCTTTTTATCAGCTGCCTTTGTAGACTGCAAAGGAAGACATGAAAAAGGATCTGATGGAACATGAGGATTAGATGCCTTAAGATTCAAGTGGAGAAATTAAACATATTACA
Organism: Ctenomys sociabilis; assembly: GCA_004027165.1. NCBI lineage: Eukaryota > Metazoa > Chordata > Mammalia > Rodentia > Ctenomyidae > Ctenomys > Ctenomys sociabilis. The sequence continues at coordinate 6,685 of PVKA01012783.1, forward strand.
CATTAACAGAGATGGCATAGTCTTACACCAGATGCTCAGCATTTGCCTTGACAGCTGAAGGAACTTGCAGACAGGCTAACTAAACTCACCAAGGATCAATCACAGGAAATAAAAAGCTAAGAATCAGAGTTGAGGGTCAATATCACATGGCTTGGCACCTATATAATTGGAATCCCAAAAGAGAAGAAATAAGAAAAAGAAAGAAAAAACATTTTGAAGAGATGTTACTAGGAGTTTCCTCCAATAATAATGTGATTTACATTTTACAAATCACAAAGCTGGTAGCAATTCAAGCGCATTAAGTATCTGAGAGAGAGAGAGAGAGAGAGAGAGAGAGAGAGAGAGAGAGAGAGAGAGAGAAAGAGGGAGAGAGAGAGAGACAGAGAGACAGAGAGACAGAGAGACAGGGAGGAAGAGAACACTGAAAGACTGCATAGATACATTGTGTTATAGTGTTTGCATCCAAGATGAGATAATTCAAATTATCAAAATTAATTTTCATCTCTATGGATACACAATGGATTATAGTTATATTTTTTATCAGAACTGTCTAAATCAGGAATGTAGGAAATAAGGCTTAAGGAACATTTTTCCCTCTGAGTGATGTCAGTATCGTTAAAGTCAGGAAAAGGAATTCCTATGAAATCTGAAAGGTAAATTTATAGAAATAAAGCTTTGGAAGCCAAAGGATGAGTTCAGTTGAAAAGAAAAATTAAAGCTTGAATGAAGAAGAGCTGAAGAGTCTGAAAAATGTTCCTAAGATTTCTCCCTTCTTTGAAAGGCACCTTTCACTTTTGCACTTATTATTTATGAATAAAATGTTATGTTATGCTTTATGTTCTCAAGTACATTTTAAATTAGCTGACTATGTCTTTGCAAATCTCTCTCACTTAGTTTAAGAGGGACCATCTAGCAACACAGTCTCAGAAATCATGATCTCACTTGGGACTTTTCGGTTGAGCTGTCTCATACCCACGGGTGCGCTAGGGATAGTGGGGCCGACTGAGCCACTTCCTGAAGGCCTCACCTGTGTGGTCTGCTTCTCAGGCCCCTCATTCCTCAGTGAAGCTTTCTACACTGAGGCACCCACTACGCCAAGGACCTCCTGTGGCCTGACTATGATTCTTATGTGTTTGCTGGCATGAGCATTACTCATAGTTGTCTGAATAATGACTTCAAAGATGGCCATGTTTTTTTTTTTTTTTTTGTCTTTTTGAGACAGGGTCTCACTATGCAGTTCAGGCTGGCCTTAAGCTCACTTTGTAGCTTAGGCTGCTCTCGAACTCACAACAATCCTCCTGCCTCCGCCTCCCGAGTGCTGGGATTACAGGCATGCGCCACCATGCCCGGCGATGGCCATGTTTTAATCTCTGAAATTCAGAAGTGTTACCCCAACTGTTGCAAAGGTGATTAAGATTAAAATCTTTAGCTGGGGAGCTCATTCTGGATCATTTGGGTGGGACCCACGTGACCATAAACATCCCTACAAGAGGGAGAGGAGAGACTGGGCAGGAATTCAGAGACATGCAACAGAAGCAGCAGGTTGGAGTGCTGCAGGGACCCGTGATGGGGCAGAGTAGAAGAGGGAGTCGTAGGGAAACTGAGTCTCTTCTGGTGCCTCCTGGGAGCTTCCCTACCTGGATGGGAGCTCAGTAAAAATGATTTCCAGAAGAGGAAAATAATAGGTTGGAATTTTTCTCAATTACTAAATTTTCAGTAGCTTTTTACACAGCACTAGGAAACTTTGTTTGCCCAGCTAGCCTGTGTGGAGCCCGTGTGGAGTTGTTCAGCAATCAGAACTTTCAGGAGCCCTATGATGATTGTGAGGTTGCAGGCTTTTGAAACACACTTGGGTGTGTTTCAGTCAGCTCCACCACCCTTAGCTCACCCATGGGTATGAGACAGCTTAATTGAAAAGTCACAAACACACAAGCCAAGTGCGGTGACACAGTGCCAGGCATTCTAGCACTCTGGAAGGGTGAGCAGGAGGATCGCAAGCTTGAGCTCTGTCTGGAAAACTTAGTGAGATCTTTTCTCAAAACGGAAAGAAACAGTTAAATAAGAGGACTGCTATATAGCTCATTGTGAAGGCCCCATGTTCAATCCATAGTACCGGAAAAATATTATTGCACAGTCTTACACAAATGTCAGGCATTGTTATTATTAGCTGAAGAATTCACACATCTTTTCATTTGTAACATTTAACTTGACACACATAGCAAGATGGTATTTATGTGTCCCTGCTCACAAGGCAATTATGGAATTCATGGTTGTTATTATTTTTTGCTTTGCTCTTAACATTAACAGACCTAGCATAGAAAATTCTTTTCTCTGAACATGAACATATTATATTATGACAGTGCTCAGTGTCTTATAAGCAATCCACCTGATCTACCTCCTCAGCCTTATTTGGGAGCAGGGAGAAAAGGACCAAACTCAGACACTTTCAGTATTTCCTGAAAATAATTCCACCCTAATATTTATTGCCAGGTGCAGCTTGCATCTATTTCTCCTTTTTTTTTTTTTCATCATGAACTTTCCACATATGTTCGTCCAAATAACTTTGCTCTTTTCCTAGCTGTTCCACCAAATACACATAAAACATTTACTCATAATCTTGTAGTGATTTCCCATGACAAGTTAGCTGGTGCAGAAGCATTCAGTGGACACAGCAGTGACAGATCTCACAGGAAGCCGTCCAAGGGCCTCCGCCGGACCCTAACTGCTGAGTGGGAAGACTGTGTGCAGACATTTCTCAAGATGATGTAGAGCAAGCTATAGACAAAGAAAAGTCTTCAAGGAGGAGGAAGAAGGCCAGGGCCTCTGTTCCTGAAGGCACTGAGGCCATCAACCTCACATAAGTATTTAGAGGCCAGCACTTCACCATGTTGGTGAGGTCACCCTGATATACCCCTCCTCTTCACTTTTCACCATGAAAAATATGTCAAAACACAAACCATCCCTGAAAAGAAGACTGGCTTCCTTAGCTTGGATCCTGGGATAAACTCCTTCACCAGAATTTGCTTGTATGCTTTCATGGGACAAAACCTTTGGCAAAGGTTAGATGAGTGGCTTAACAGTTACTTTTAAGCAGTTTTCTTTATTTTTATACCACACAGAAAGCTTTGGGTCACAAATGACAGTTGGCTTGGGACAAAGAAACCCCATGAACCTCCAGACAAAGTCTATCCCTCTTTCTTAGCCTCTTTGCCATTAATTCAAATATTGAATTAGTACTGTATTATTCTTTTTTTTTTTTTTAACCTACTTGTGACTCTCCTTAGATTATGATATTGGGAAACAAACTAAAATTCATCCTTAGCTTTCTGTCATCAGTATTTGGGTACAGAGTGGATGAATAACAATCAATCAATCATGACCTCATTTATTGTGGGGATTTTTAGGAGGTGATGCTGAGTGGCTCAACAGATGTTGTGTGATAGCTCTAATAATAGGGGTACAGATTCATTTGCTGTTCAAATGTCAACCAGAAGTAGTCCCCCCAAAAAATTGATCCTTGTAATTTTAATATCCCACATTACTGCAGAGATTCAGCCAGAGAAGGTCATCCTGGAGAAAGCACTAAAGAGCCAAGCAGGCCCTTGGAAGACGGTTCAAGTAGCTCCAAACAGGCATCCAACCAGGAATTTCTATAATATTATGTTGCTTACATTTTTCTTCCTACTGAGACAAAATCCTTGATGCCCAAAATTAAGGGAGGAAAAGTTTATTTAACTTACAATTTCTGGAGGTTCCAGTCATAATTACCTAGCTCCAAGGCAGGGCTGTATGGCTGAGGGCCACCATTCGTGGTGGTCGAAATGCCAAAAGTAATAAGAACAAAAGGGTGGGGAGAAAGCCTCTTCCCCTCCCTTCTGTTCTATGCAGGCTACCCATCCCAGGGCTGGCAGAGTAGTCACAGCCCCAATCCCACCAATAGACAATGAACCAGTCACAGAGTCTAGATTCACCTGCCTCCAAAATCCCTGCCATTGGGCTGACCAGATAGCTCCGCAAGCTAAAGCTCCTGCTTAGGCAGGTGCAGGGACTGGGGTTCCTTCCCTGGTGTGCAGTGCTGGCTCCACCCCAGGGGCGTGCTGAGATGGCAATTGAGATTGGGTGTGGTGATGCATGCCTATAATCCCAGTGCTAGGGAGGTTGCAAACAGGAGAATCACTGAATCTGATCTGTGTGGTGAGACTACATAGACCCTGTGCTAAATACATTTAAAAAAATTATTGCCCATCATGACCACAGGAGACTTTGTGGAGATATCCAGACAAAAGCATAACAGGTACAATGAAAGGTGTAAGCCCTCAGAGACATGATTGGGTGGACAACTTTTAAAAATGATCTTCGGGCATTTGCATGTGCAAAGAGCAGATTCTTCCCTGAGAGAACAGTAACAATTCTCATTCATGGATGTCCTTGTTCTATCTAACTGAGCTGGAAAAACAGAAACATGCATACAGATCATCGGAAGCCACAACAATCAATGCAAATCAACAAAAATGCATGCTTTGATTTCAGTCAAAAGCAATCTTCTTGCTAGAAGATATAGTTTCCTCTATTATTTTAATCTCTTGTATTTTGTCCATGTCAACTTAATCTTTCATCCCATATCTTAAATTATTTCTATCAAATTGTTGCTAGGGAAGCACTTATTCTACTGAGCCATCTACCCAGCCTCAAAACTGTTGCTATTAGGCCCAGAAGCACAATAATTTGGGTAAATAATATTTTCTTTTATTGGTTTTATTTAAGTGTCAAAATATTACTTGCCCTGAATTCTTGCTCAGGGAGAAATAAAAGAGCAAAGACTCCCCTAACTTAAACTCACTCCGGCAGAGTCTGGCTCCTGGGACTTGCTGCTGCTCATTTTCAGCCAACTTCCTCACCATAAAGCCACCTTCTAGATCTCTGTCCTTTTACTTATTATGTCACCTTAGAGAATAGGTGGCTATGTGGCCATAACTGTTTCTGTTAAGCACTTGTTACACCATAAGCCCTGTGCAAGGTGTTTTGTCTGCATTAACCAATCATCCATCACTTTTATGCTTGCCTGAGGTTCAGAGAGATCAAATCAGTTGATTAAGTTCAGCTAGTAAAGGTGACCACTAGGATTAGAACAATTGGTATTTCAGCCTCCAATCTCCTGTTTTTCCCTTAATTTAAATAGGTGTACATCAAAATGACAAGTTTAACCAGTTTTAGTGCTTCAGTTGGCACCCAGGCCACATTGGCTGTGTTGGAATATTGGTTTGTACATCATACTCTGTAAAAAATGTTTGGGAAGGTTAGAAAGATTTATTGTGAATGCAAAAATTAAATTTAAAATTGCCATGAGTGATAACCCTCATAAGAAATAAGAATTATGCACATTTAATGATAAAAATACTAAAGCACAAAAAGGCTAATGGGTTTCAATCCCAGACTCAAATCCAAATAGGATTTGAACCCAGGCCACTTAGCTCCAAAGCCTACTGTCAAATAGTTAACTAATGACTCACCAATGACAGCAATTGAATATGGCCTATATTATTGCTAAATTAAAACTAGATCCAGTGCAAGTCAATAAAGCAGTTCATACATGCGTGCCCTAGCAAGGAAATTATGCTGCACTCTGAGGAGGTAGATATTGAGGTGAAGCAGATATTGAGGTGAAGCAGATATTGGAAGATGCTGTTAGAGGACAGAATGAAAAGGGTTCCTATACTTAGACTGACAGGCAGCACTTGCTAAGTTCAGTGTTTCTCTCTAGGATCTGACCTTGCCACTCTGGTGTAGATCTCCCCTGTCAGCTGACTCCAGTGTGTCCAGCGCTCAGCTTGGCGGCTCATCTACACCAATTCTACGGTTCATGTAGGCCTAGGAATGGCTGTCTCCTCCCTTAGCAGGTAGAGAGGCACTGTTCTCGGAAACAACTGAAGTAAAGAACAGACACTAGGCATCATGGGCCCCACAAGAGCTCATGCTCTGGAAAGCCAAATTCTGAACTCTGTGGCAGCAAATAAATATGGCATATGTGCAATAGAACTTGCCAAGTTCAGTCCTTACTACGTTCTGCTTAATTGTTGTACTACTAACACAGATGAGACTGGTGGTTACATTTATAATTAGAGTTTGACTATCATCCTAATTGGCTTTCATTGCTGCTTTGGAATGGCTCAGGGTTATACATGGAATGTTTAAGTTAAAATGTCATTTCTAATACTTAATAGAATCCAATTAGGATTTTATTGATTAATTAGTGTCTATATGAAGCATTCTAGTTTTCTAAAGGCCACTAATGCACCCGACTGTTCTCTAAATGTCAACATATTCAGATGATTATAGCTGCATCATACTGGCTGCTCAGACTGTTGCAGTTATTTTCTATTACTGAGGTTTCAGATACAGTGAAAGTAATCTTTTAAAGTGAAAATGATATTCAAATAACTCAACACAATTGTTCTAGAAAATCTCTCTTAAAAACCCAGTGATTTATGGTTGTAAACATCACTGCACCTTCCTCCACAGGTGCTCATACTCCAGTGCTTTCAGTGCATGGAAGATGAGATGAATACAAAGGAGGCCCACAGCAGCAGGCCCTGCAGGGCTTGAGTGTCCAAGGCACCACCGAAAGAGCCCCTGTGGCAATCGAGGTGCGTGATGGAGAAGCACAACATGGATACCATGTGTGGTGATCAGTTAATCCTGTCTCAGCTATCAGTAATCATCTGCTGTCTCCCATTTCTTTGAAAACAGATATGGCCAGATTGGAAGGTACACAGACGCTTAATGCTGAGGTCAGTGGTGGAGTTCAAGAAGTGGAGAACAAGTGAAAGTACGTCAAGCAAGTCTTGTTAGTTGGACCAATGCCTACTGATCGCTGGCACTGGGTCCACTTTCCCATCCTTGATAGAAATGCAACGTGTATGTCTGTGTTGCGGGAAAATTAAAGGAATGAGGCTTCCAGACACGCTGAGCTCCACCATTGTACTCTGGGGAGAATGAAGTGATGGATAATTTTGAAATATGTCTTAATCTTGTTCAAAATAAATATGGACTATTTAGGGCCGGCAAGGTAGCTCAGCAGACTAAGCATCTGCTTAAGCAAGGGCAGGGACCAGGTTTCGAAGCCCGGCAACACAGGCTGCATCAGCCCCAGCCCTGGACATGCTGAGCCAGCCACCGAGTCTGGGTTTGGTGAGGCACGCCTGTAATCCCAGGGCTGAGAAGGCTAAAAACAGAAGGATCACCATGAGTCCGAGCTGGGTAGTGAGACCCTGTACCAAATACATGATAAATAAATAATACTTAATATGAGAAAAGTTTTTGCTGGCTGCGCATATGTGTGAGTATAGATATTGTCTCATATTATCTATGTATATGTACCACATACTATTTACATTTCATAAGGTAGTATATTTCTCCTCATCTTGCATACCAAAATGGTAAAAAACAAGGTTAAGAAATTTGCCCAAGATGGTTCAGTTGTGTCAAAACTTCAAAGCCTGGACTTATTAGAACAGCTACTTGGGAATAAGCATTTAAAAAGCCTTGAGTCATACTTTCCCAGTTGAAACTGAATAGAATGGAGTGAAATTAAGCCTTTTGGGGCAGTTCTGGGGGCTATTGTAAGGAATTTGGCTCATGTAATTATAGAGAATGAAAAGTCCTGTGGACTTCAGTTGGCAAGCTGGAGACTTGGAACACCCCACAGCGTAAGGGTCAGTGTGAAGGCAAGCAGGTTGGGGTTACAAGAGGAGCCAGTACTTCAGGTCAAGGCCACAGGTAGGAAAGGACAGGGTGGGTCAGACAGGAGGAGTACCTTCTTCTCTCTTTCCCTGTGGGGTAGAGAAGAGGGCCATTGATCCAGGCCTTCAAGGGATTGGACAAGCACCCACCCACCCCACAGTGCAAAGGACAGTTTGCTCTACTCAGCCGATCTCTGGGAACATTCCTCTACTTGGCTTCACTAGAGATAACATCTGCTAAATATCCGGACACTCCATGGACTAGACAGGTTGGCACATAAGATTTACTACCACAAGAAGGTTTGGATGTCTCTCTAGGTGCTTCAAGTGTGAACAGGGTGGTAATTCATAAACTGGGCTGCACAGTGGAAGCTCCTGGGCAGCTTTAGCATTTGTTAATGCCCGAGTCTCCTAGGGCTGCTCATTGGTTGCTCATATTCCAACCTGAGACGCTAGGCTAGAAACTGTCTGAAATGCAGCTGGTGACCTGTTACTGCTGATATCAGACCTGGTCTTTCTACAGTTTTCCAAAAGCAAAACACTGCTCGCCCCATGATGGAACTGCCAAAGATCAAATCGCATCCACACCTTCTGGACCTGTACAAACCTAGTCCTGATGTCCTGTGGCTGACCCCACCCCTTTGTAAAAGCAGAGTGTCTCCCAAAGGGACTCAGGCCTACTTAGCTTTTTTGTTGAGTAAAGGAAAACGTTCATTCTTGCCCTTCAAGCTAGTTTTTCACGAGTCACTTCATCCTGACATCCTAGCAAACTGCTGCCCCCAGAAGTTCAGGAGCAGCAGTGGTGGCTTCTAAACTCTATACATTTTCCATATCAGCACATTTGCTGAATGGAGAAATTGCACACTGTGGCCTCTGCTTGTTTTATAATCCAAGCAGCTCTGTTGAAAGAGGATACATTCGGGCAGAGGGAGAGAGAGGATTGGAGCCCTCTGGGTCCTGACTCCCCTCCAGCGCCTCCAGCAGAAGCCATGGTATTTGAGCATGCTGTGTGCTCCTTTCCTGGGCACTAGTCACATCTTCCTGCTTCCCATTGTTTTCCACCTGCTCCGAGTATGAACAGGGTGCTGCTCTGCCCTTGCAGAGCTTCTGCACCCAGGGCAACAGAGGCTGGCACATGGGAGGTAGGGAGGGAAGGATACAAGGGCTCTTGGCAGCTGTGGGTCTCTGGAAAGACAGGTGCTGGTCTGAAAGACAGGCTTTCGTGGAACTCAAACATAGTCATGTTACAATGAGGTTATGAGGATGTTCAGCCAGAAAGGAGAAAGGCCTTTCCAGGAGAACACTTCCCCCAGATTCTAAGAATAGGCATGAGGGCATGAGCTGAGCAAGGAGGAAAGACCTTGGGCACAGCAGGCCAGCCACAGCCCAGAACCAATTTTCCAGCAAAGGAGTAGTGAAAACCCACTTGATTCTAGTTCTTTTTTGTAGACAACTGACTATTACTTTTTGCCTTTAGTTTTCTAATTAGTGTCATATTTATTTTTAAAATGGATAGTTTCTTTATCAGTTCATTCTCACTTCTAGTTGAGTGTCCATCCATGAAGCAGATGCTCAGCAAGTGCACACTCAGTGAGTGACAAGATTGGCTAGAGAGAGGCAGCCTAGTGAGGGGATGCATGACTTAGTTCTTCTTCACTGACTGAGAGGATGGTCTTTCTTGTTTTTTAGCGTTGTCAATTTTCATAAGGCTCTGCTCTTTGCAAGCCCTATCTCACTATTAAGAGGCATGCTGTGTTTGTATATTTGCCACTCTGACAGATTTTCTTCAAAATTAAAAAGACTGAAAAAACCAGTGTCACAGGATTTTGGGTTGGGCTACACCTGTTCATCTTGTAGAGCATATGCCCTAGAAACAGCGAGGCTGTGTGTCGCACAGAGTAGTGTGGCCTGAAGCTGGGGTGGGCTGTCCGAATAATGTCCCACCTGCTCTCCTTTATTTTATTCTTCCACATTGTTGGTCTTCATTTTTCCTTCATTCAAGCATCCAGCAAACGAATATCTATGTCTTCCTGTGCTTAAAACTCACAGGTGAGTACATGCATCAAGATCAGTAAGAAAAGCAGGCAACAATAAAAGATTGAAATTTTGTTTAAGTGTATGCAGTGAAATGCCCAAGTCTCAAGAATATAATTTCATGGGCTTGATAACGTGTCAAGCCATGTGACAGTCATCGTAAGGTCCAGAGCACCAACAAACTATAGAACATATTCATTGACCAGGAAGTTTCCCAGGCTACCTACCTATATATATTCAGCTTCCACTGGACATCTGTGTTCTAATGTGTTTAACACCAAATCAGTTTATCTGTACTTGAATGGTGTGTGTGTGTGTGTGTGTGTGTGTATGGTATTGGGAATTGAACCTAGTCACTTCACAACTACATTTCCAAGCCATTTTTTATTTTTTAATTTAAAATATTTTTTAAAATAAATTTTATTGGCACACTCTAGATATACATAGTGATCACATTCATCATAGAGAAGTGGTACTTGTTTATATTTTGACTCTTTGGAAGTTAAAAAAATATTCAAACAGAAAAGGGAATAAGGGGGGAAAGAAGGAAGGAAATGTATTAAAAGAGAATAAAACGGAAACTAAAAGTTTTGTAAATGAGGGGAAGAGGGGCTGAAAGGAGGGGAGGGTAACTGGAAAAAGAAGCAAGATATACTATGCACGTTCCCAGCCCACTTTTCTTTTTCATTTTGAGTCAGGGTTTTGCTAAATTTTCAAGGTTCCTGGGATCACACTTTTAATCCTCTTTCGGGCTCAGCTTTTCTGAAACATTTTGTAAATGGAACCATGCAGTATATGACCTGCACCTGCCTTTTCACTTAGTGTACTATCTTTCATATTTGCTTATGTCTTGTGAGTTCTATATTTTACTCTTGTGAAGTTTTCCATTACATGAAATAGAACAATTATTTGATCCATTCTCTGATTGATGAATAATTTCCATGCACATTCCAGTGCAACTTATATGTTCATTTTTTTAACACTTGAGATATCATATTTTTGAGTGTCACATATTTATTTTTGCACAACCAAGGTAACCAACTTTAATTTATGATTAAAATATATTGTTGAGTTTCATGGTTTTATTTTTTTAATTTTAAAGATAAACACAAATAGTAAAAAAAATAGAAATGATACAGAATTTCACTAAGGAAAATGATAGGAATTCAACAATAGCTGTTATATTCTCATGTATCACACTATAGTATTACATATATGGTGCATATCAATTGTACAGTTCCTATCATAGGTGTTAATGAAAGTTATCCGTAACTAGATGCAGTGGTACCTGCTTATAATTCCAGCTGTGAATGGAGAATCACACATTCAAGGCTAAGCTAGTAATATAGTGTAGTTCTGTCTCAAGATAGAAATAAATATTGAAAGGCTGGTGGCATTGCTCAACAGGACGACACTTATCTACTGACACAAGGCTCTGAGGTTAGTCCCTGATTCTATATTTTCATTTTGCTTGGACGAGCACCAAGAAGCAGACGTGTTGGGCAAGAGGACAGAGTTTGTACAATGGCTAACCTATAGGACACTGCCAACATGTTTTCACAAAGGAATTGTAAAGTTCTGTGCTGTCTTCAGGGATTCATGGTAGTTCTACTTATACAGTGTTCTTGCCAACATGTTCTAGGAGACTCTTATATTATATTATTGCACTCATTCTGTAGCAATATTTCAGCATTCCAATTTGCATTTCTCTGGGAGCTACTGAAAGTGGACAATCCCACGAATTCTTCTGTGGAATGTTTGCTCTCAGCCTTTTCTTAGATTTTTAGTTTGGTTGCTTGCCTTCTTATTGATCAACAGAAATTCTATATTGTGAACATGAGATTATCAAATATATATATTCATAATATGTTCTTCAAGGCTTTAGCTTGTTTCTTATTTATATAACTATTTTGATATGGAAAATAACTTTATTTTGTTAGAATTCAACATATATTGTGTCTAGAGTTTACATTATAAAATGTTATAATCATTTTATAATATGTCAAGATATATATTTTAATGGCCCAACAAATAATCTTGGTAAGGATTCTAGGTTTTATGGAAATAAATGTATATTAATGAAGTATATTATTCTAGAAGGCTAATTATGCCAGTTTGGTTATCTTGTTCAAATCATCTGTATCTTTATTGCTTCTCTAATTATCTTATTGGTTTCTGTGAACTGGGTATCAGCAATGTCCTGGAGCCCAAGACCTACCTTCGATCCACTAGGTGGGAATCGCTGGAGTTGTAGCTTCCCCAACAAGTAACATTAATATGCCAGCAGGATTGAGAACGACTGCTCCAAAGAAAATGAAATTCCCATTGAGAACAGAAATCACTTCTATAATTATGTTGCTGAAATGTATACAAAGTAAGTAGAGATGAAGCCTCACAAAGTGTTCTTATAGAGTTATGAAATCAGAACTAATATGACAATTAGTTATAAAATTAGATACAAAACAAAACATGATTCAAACTAGCAAGTTTTACTTAATACTTCATGTTTTCCTGGTGTGCTGGCTTTAGTGATGGAAAACTGTAGCCTCAGATTCTGTTCTATATTTAGCCTATTTTTATATTTTGAGCTCAACAATCCTTGAGTGGAGATTTCTCCTCTTTTACGTAGGGATCCATTGGTTTCACTGTGATGGGTTCTACCTGCAGAGAACTGTGGCAGGAATGAGATAGACAAGAAGACAAAAGCTGGGCTAGGTGGTCGCTGGTCTGCCTGATGAACAGGACTACTGCCGTTGCACAGCAAAAGGATCCTTTATTCATACTTTTGCAAAGCTAGTAACAGGTGACACAGGTTGCCTAGTGACCAACAGCTGACCTTAACCAGACAGGATGTCTATGCCAGGATTGAGGAAGCTTGTTTGTTTTAGGCACTGGGGCCTAGTTCCACTTACACACACTTGATCAATTTCCTAGCTTCCCTCAGCGCCCAACACTTCCATCTTTGTGCTGTGGAAGTGTACTAATAATAGCATTGTTGGCTGATTAAGAGCAATTATTTTCCACCCTTAACCAAAAATGCTTCCACCAGGCCATTCTTACATGACAATTTGAAAGAATACTAAACTCAAATTTTAATACTTGGTCATCATCTTCATTCTAAGGTACAGTGAGCTCTTTATTTTTCTTATTGATTTGCAAACAAAACAAAACAAAATCAACAAATCTGTTATACCAAGAGCAAGCGATCCCATTTTTTTCTGGCCAGAGCTGGTCCTTGTATGTGGTGGATTCTTTTCATGCCTCCTACCAACCTTTTCACTTACCATCTGAATCATGACCGCTAAGGGGCCTCTCTAAATCTTCTGGAATCTTTACTGCAAAAGGAGTTGAGAGGTTGGTGTCTTGAGGTGAGCTAACATTTAGATTTGGGCTCTTTCATCTCATTTATTTCAAATTATGATTTACTGAGTGAGAACTGATGCTTCTGCAGAACTGTAAGTCTGTTACCTGAAATGGTCCCTAAACACACAGTTATGAGCCAGTCAAGCAAGGCCTGATGCCTTCAGGCAAGGCTGGCAAGCTGGACACCTTTCAGGCCATCAGCATGTGGAGGCTTCCTTGCCAGCGGCAGAGTCTGTGCTGCTGTGATGTCGCACGCCAAGCTTCTGAAACAGGCCTTCTAAGTGTTACATATGCCACTTTCGAACTCTCTAAAATTATTTGATCTGACTCAAGATAAGGCTAAGATTACAGCATTATTAAAATTTTCTAATATGGACTAAGACCAGAAAAGTCCTAATTGTTTATTGCTGTGTTTGTCATTAATAAAGCTGCAGCAAGAATAAAGCAGTGATAAGAGCAAAGTAGCACATCAGCCACAATAGGGAGATAGAATCTCCAGGAGATAAGAAGGGATTTATTGCAGGAACTTGGATTGCACAGTTGTGGGAGCTGGGTGGGGCTTCCTGTGAGGCTGCTGTCTTTGCTTCTGATCCTGAAAACTGCAGGCCACCTGATGGATGGGCAGAGAGGACGTGGAGAGGGACAGGAAAGTTAAACTGAGCAAGAGATGAAAGCCTAAAATTGCAGTGTACAGCTGGAATTAGGTCTCAGTGGTCTGCTCTCCAAAAACCTTTGGTGGTCTGGATGCTTCATCATGGAGCTGAGTGGACACATGACACAGGATTAGAAAAGGCCTAGGGGAGAAGGACAAGGCTCTGATCTCCCTACACTTCATACCTGAGTAAATCAGACAGTCAGTAACCTGAGAAGACCCACAGTAAGTGTTGGGATACAAGTTAGCATTGTATAAAGGCATTTGGCAAATATGGTGTTAATTCCTGAGATTCAATTTCTTCAATCATTTTTTATTAATCTTGATTAAAAAGCTATTATACACCAGAGATTATAATATACGCTTGGGAGAGAACAAACCTAGGTGAATACTGAAACAAGCACTTTTCATAAGAGCCTTGAATTTAGCCAGTTTCTGTCAGTAATGTTCATCAACCTTAACTGAATAAAAGGAAGCCATTGAAAACTAATGGAGACACTAAAAAGCCCAGATCAGAATTCCACGATGACATGTTCATAAAATAAGCTTAAATATTGCATTCTATTTTTATATTATTATGAAAACAAAAGAAAAGCTATTAAAATTTGTGTTTTCAATAATGGATGGCATAGAAATTGCAAACTCACAGTTGGAAAGGCAGTTTCCTTGTGACAATGTGAAGAAATTGCCTTTCCAGTTGTAGGTCTGCAACTTCAAATCATCAAGATGACACTCATTTGGACAATAGACCTCAAAATAATTAAGAGCCATGCTCGGAGCTGGGTAAAGTGACAAGAAATGAAGGCTACAGGATTAAGTCCTAGACTCTGTTCACAAGGAGGCCTCATAATTCCAAATAAACAATCATGCTTATGGGAAATTCTGGGCTCTGGCCATATCACACTAGACAGTTGAAGAGGTGCCTTATAATTCCTAGGGCTTTCCTGAAGCAAATGAGAATGTCTATCCATCTCCTGGGGCTCAATTACTACTGTAGCCTAATGAGCACATTACCTGGATTCTCTCTGCCTCTTGGTGCTGTTTGCATGATGAATATTCAGCTGAGACTCATCTGGCTCCACAGTGGCTGCAGCAGCTCTTGGTGTTCTCTCTTGCTTAAAACTGAATGCTGTGGCCCAGCATCCCAAGCACCCCAACAGCACTGGTGGGTTCCATGTCAAAGAACCCCTTGAGGTCCGTACAGCAAGGGTTCCCTCTCTGCTGTGCTCTGGCAGCTTCTGACAAGTTACACCACTTCCCCAGGAAACACAGAACTTGTGGACTTGCTAAGGTTTCAGCGTAGCATGCTTCTTCTGTCTTTTATTTTAGAAATCTTCCAAGTGCCCGAAGTCATTATGGAGGGGTTGTGTGTCCCCTTGATGTCTGAGGGTTGTCATGTGGCCTGTGACCATACAGGGCAGAGCAATATCTTCTTCCCTTCTGCAGAGGACTTGGGCATGGGTACTACTCTCCTTGCTCTGCAGGGTGCTCATCTCCAGTACTGACTCAGAACCTGTCGTTGGGTAATGCTATAGAAGAATGATCGGCAGTGCACAAAGACAAGGAGGAAGATCCTAGGTCTCAGACCCACCATACAGAATGTATGGGAGAATGACGAAAATGGGAGGCTGAGCTGGAGGCAGGACAGCGTTTTTATTAAAGATAGATCACAGACACGGCTAACAGTGAAATCCACATTCTAGACTGTGAGCTGAAGACTCACTGGGGAAAACAAGAGCACCAGCTGTGAAGAAGCGGACACAGCTCTCTGTGGGTTCTGAAGCACTTGGGGGAAGGAGGTTCCATTCAGCACTTATTCTGCACTGGGAAGGGTCCATGTCAGTAGTTAGTCTTCTTGAGTATTGAAGAAATTTAGGTCCACGTGTGCTCAATTTATGACTGGATAATTTACATCATAGGGGCGCCATTTGGAGGCTAAAGCCAGAGTCCTGGTTATATTACAGCACTGATGGATGACATGCGATACCTGATTTATAATAGAGGCCTGAGCAATGTCACCGGAACTCTGTATAGTCCTAGAGGGGTATGTATCAAGGGATTTCAATTCAAATGTGTGCTCTCGACTTTGAGGTTAGAAAGCAAAACATAAGAAAGAACAGGAGAAAGTGGAACAAGAAAGAACAGCAATTAAAGCTATTATGTTTTCAGTTAGGGATGCCATATAATTCTCCCGTCTGAAAAACAATCAATTCACATTGTAAATACATTAATTCAAATGGTAAATCTAACACTCAGAGGCAGAGTCTTGCTTTGGGTAGGGTAAAGTGCTAAAGGTTGAGGCTGCAGCATTAACCCGTCAGCTCTGTCCCCAGGAAGCCCTCATAATCCCAGATAAACAAGTGCATGGGAATAGAAAACTCTGATCAGAGAGCACTACAGGATACATGGCTTGGGAGGGGCACTGTAGTTCCTGGAGCTTTACTGAAGTAAATGAAGAGTGGTTTTCAAGTCCTCGACTGAAATACCTATATCTGCAGACTGACGTGTGTGCTCATGAGCAGAGGTCAGTTTCTGAAAGATGAGGCCAAGCCCTTGGGTCAAGGTGGCTGGCAGAAGGAGGTCTAGAAGAGGCCACCAGCCCAAGCTCACAGCGCTGGAGGAATCAGTGGCATGAACTCAGTCATCAGGTGCAAAGCACATACAGTCTGGGCAGAGAGCAAGCGAAGATCGCTCACGCAGCAGCAGGAAGCGGCAGGATATATCTAATCCTCACCTCTGCAAAGCCCAGTGAGATGCCAACTTCTCCTCACCTGTGAAGTCCCGGTGCGCTGCCAGATCGGAGTTGATCTGGGTGGGTCTTCGCTGAGCATTTGTCCGCATACCTGGCGGAGTGGTCCTAAGGGTCCGTGAGGGGACCGGGAGCCAGTCTCACAGACTTCACAGAAGGGCTTCTCTTCCTCCGCGAGGCTCTCGAGTACTCTGTGATTTAGGGCGCACCTTGGGTCTGCCTGCCTCCTGCTTCCTGGGGAGCACAGCACAGGTAGGCTGGGCGACAGCGCTCATCAGCAGGGAATGTTACGGGGCTCATTTGCTGGAAACCCCCTGCCCCGGGAGGCAGCTGGGCAGACTCGGTGCCCTGCCTCTGAGAACGCTGCACCTCATCTGCTCTTTAGGCTAGATGGCTAACATAATCCCACCCTCAAAGTCTATTTTGCCACAGGAGGAAGCATGTTTACAGCTTCAAGAGGTCAGCAAGGGACATTCTGAGGGACAGCCATGATGCTGTCCGCCATGAAGCAGAAGTCTATTTACTTGACTGAGACCGTCTAGCCCTTTTTGGTCACTGTTCGCTGGGTATCTCACTTTCTGTCCTGTCACTCTCTTTGCGTCTTTGTATCTTAGCAGCTTAACAGTTTTCCCCACACATCGCTCAAGCTGTGCGTGTGCTTACGTGCTGAGGACCCTAGCATTGCTCTGGCCAGTGTCATTTTAACCAGTCGATTCTTGTTTGCACAAGATACAGTCATATGTTTGTTTGTTTAAATCATTTTATTTATTTATTTACTTGGTCCAGGATCTCACTATGCTGCTCAGATTCACAGTGATCCTCTTGCCTTGGCCTCCCCTGCACCGGCACTACAGGTGTTTGCCAACATGTCCAGTTCTTGGTGGCCAGCTTGATGCAGGACCAGCACAGCATGTTTGCTAGGCAGACGCTTAGATCACTGAGCTGTCTCCCCAGCTCTGGATAGCTTTTTATTTTTTTGATCCCAGAAGTTGAACTCAGGACCTCATACTTGCCAGGCAGGCTCTGTGCTGCTGAGCTGTGTCTATGGCCCAGTATATTTAATATACTGTTTTCTGCATATTTTAGTGTTGAATTCACCTTTGATGTTTGTTTCTAGTGAACTCCAATCATAATTTCTATTTATGCCTTTTAGTAATTTAGTAAATGTTAATTTTATCTATGAAGAGTAACTTCTAATTTATTGCTACAATCTATAAAAACTCTCATTGTAAGTACATTAGATAATTTTTGATACTTCTTCAGAACTCAGTGATGTTCTTTTATAATACAAAATGGGCATGTTTGGGACACTGAGACTGAATATAAGAAGAAATGCTGGTATATGTTATGATTTGTGTCTACTTGTCCCTCCAGAGCCTCATGCAGTCATGGGGCAGCTTCTGGAGCTTGTGATTGATTCTGGATCTAGCACTGGGATTACAGGTGTGAGTACCCAGGGGCGGATCCTCTGCATTGCAAGGTAAGGAGGGAAGAGAGCCCAGCTAGGTACAGGCGCTGCCACTGCTGCTGTCTTGCCCTTTGCCACCACCGTGAATGGCTGCTCTCCACCATCTGCCACTCTGCCTTGGAGCCAGCCAAGTATAGATCAAAACCTCCAAAAACTGTGAGAGGAACCTTGCCTTCCACCGTTTTGTGTATCAGGTATTTGCCCCAGCAATGAAGGAAGAGTAACTGAGACAGCATATCAGAGAGGCATTGCAAACATGTTTTTCATTTGCAATTCCTTTATTTCTGTGTTATGAAATGGAAAGACAAAAGAAGCATCTTATTGTTAACTACTATATCCATACTACAGAAATGATACAACTTGAAAGAAGAATTGAAACTTAAAAGATTCTAATAGTGGTCAATGATTATAATAATTCTATGGGTGGTGTTGACAGAGCTGCCCAATATCTAACAAGCTGTCCTTTAATCAAAAGTGAGGGAAAATATTAGTATAAAATATTTATGCACCTTCTGGGGAAAACAATATGGGACTCATTTGTTATTCAGTCAAAGCAAGCTGGCTCAAAAGAAAACAAAAGCAAGGGGATTCAGAAAGTCACTTGTAATTTTGATTAGGTTTAATAGACTGAATAATTGAAAATATCAACAGCAAAGCACCACCCAGCTTGTCAACCATTGACACCTCCACCATTACATTTATTGTGTAGGCACTGTATTAAAATCATACCACTCACAGAGAAAAGGAGAGGCCAGCAAAACATTATAAAGCATGTTATTCAAAGAAAAACAATAATGAAAAATGAATTTGGAAAGTAAATACTACCATGTAGATTGTAAGGTTGTGTTGTGTATCAGTGTTTTAAGATGTATCAGTCACAGAAAAATATTGTTGAAATTATCATTTTTTTTATTGCGTGTCATACTATCTTGTAACATTTATGAAAAATATATGCAATTTTTGGTCATCTTGAATTTTAAAAATTGACTGGTAAGTGGATAAGCGTGTCTCTTTTAGGCGGTATATGTTTGAATAATTTTTAGAACCGGGGCTGCTATTGCCTGCCTTTTTAAGCATGTGCAATACATTTTCTTATGTTGTCATTGATGCAGGATTTATGTTCATTACTTTTCTATTTATGTTCATTACTTATCTATGTATGATACACCTTGTTCCCCTTCATTTTCCCCCTCCTATTGCTGTACTACAGTCTGTTAAGGAGATGTTTTGCAGAGTAGCTTTTTGCTACTTTGTCATTTCCTTTGCCAGGTACTGTTGAGTTATTTTCCCACTGATTATGCTGGGGGTTATAATTAATGTCTTAATTTACACCTAGGCTAGATTAATGCCAAATTAATTTCTGTACCATTTAAAATTAACTTTTCTCCTCTTTAGCTCCATTCAATCTTTTGTCTTTGTGGTGTTATTTTTATACATTTCACATATGTGAACACTGTGTTTCTTCAAAAATATTTATAATCAATATTATGAAATTATTTTATAATAGGAAAAAAGAAATAAAAAAAATGAAAACTATGTTTGTGATGTATTCTTAATGTTTACTTACATATTTTCCTTTTCCATTGGTCTTTAATGGCTCGTGTGTCTTGATTTCTACTTCAGTGTTCTTTCATTTCATCTGGAAGAAATTAGTTTTATATTTCTTTTGGACAATTATATTGGCAACAAACTCTATTGCTGTTATCTGGGAAGAACTTAATATCTCCTTATCAGAGGATACTTGTATAGATCATAAAAGTTTCTTGTTGATAGTCTGTATTTTAGCCCTTTTTTGTATTAGTACCAGTTTGCAGTACGTGCTGTTTATAATTATCTTGAGGGGTTGGAACATATACATTGTAAACTTGTGTCTTCTAAATAAATCCCTTTCCCTCCCTCATTCCTCCTTTGTCCTTAAATTCTCATTTCTCTATTTTCATTCTTACTTATATTATTAATGTTAGCTCATATTTATTGTTAAACTTGGCTCATGTTTTTGCATTCTATTTGGTGACATCATATAATGTTTATACTCATTTGAAGTTATTGGGTTCCTTGTTATAGCATATCCTTATTTAACTTACCCTCCTCTTCAACCTAGATTGCTTGGATTCCTTCCCAGTTGCAGAGATTCACCCCCTGTCTTCTATCCATCTGTGTATTTTGTCTTATTCAAATGAGAAATACCACATGGTATTTGAGGTCATGGGTCTGGTTTATGTCACACAGCACTATGTTTTCTAGATGCATCCATTTTCCTACAAATGTCTAAAATTGTTTTCTTTAGAGCTTATATTATTTCCATATGTATAATTTACCACATTTCTTCATCCAGTTGTCTGTTGATGACATATGGGCTGATTCCAGGATTTAGATATCTTCAATTATGCTGCTTTGCATGTTGACATGCATACATTGCTATAATATGATGTTGTAAGCTATAATATTATGCTATAATACTATGTTTCTGTAATATATTAGAGAAACAATATCACATGAGAGCAGGAATGCATGCCAAAAAGGCTTTCAGCAGAATCCAACATCCTTTCATGATAAGAAATGTGAAGAAAATAGGTAGAGAAAGACCACACCTAGATTGGAGAGAAGCATATCTATCTATCTATCTATCTATCTATCTATCTATCTATCTATCTATCTATCTATCATCTATCTATCTATCTATCTATCATCTATCTATCTATCTATCTATCTATCTATCTATCTATCTATCTATCTATCATCTATCTATCTATCTAATCTTAAAGTAGATTCAAGATTTTCTGTTTTAATGTTTAGATATTTTAATGTTTAGATTTTAATTGTTTATTTTAATGGTTAGATCTTTGATCCAGTTTGATATTAATTTAATACCTGGTGATCAAGTTTCAATTCTTTGGAATCCATTATTTAGTTTTCATAGTACTGCTTATCTAATAGCTTATCTTTCCTCCAATGTATTCTTTTGATCCATTTGTCAAAGATCAACTACATGAATGTGTCTGAGGGTGTTTCTCTATTTTCTATTCTGTTCCATTGATCTACACATCTTTTTGTTCCAGTATCTTGTTGTGGTTTTATAGAATATTTTGAAGCTGGGTGTGGTGGCGCATGCCTGTAATCCCAGCACTTGTGAGGCTGAGGCAGGAGAATTGTTGTGAGTTCAAGACCAGCCTGAACTGCATAGTGAGACCCTGTTTCAAAAAGACAGAAAGAAAAAAAAAAAAAGAATATTTTGAAGTCAGGTATTATGATGCCTTCTGCTTCTCTTTTGTTGCCCGAGATTTCTTTTGCTATTCTGTTTCTCTTCTGGTTCAAATAACGGTTACTCTTCTCTCATTGCTGGGACTGGGACAAATACCCAACACTTAAAATTAAGCAAGGAAATGTTTATCTAGCCACAGCTATTGGAGGTTTCAGTGCATACTCGGCTGGTTCCAAGGCAGAGAGGCACAGGGCATAGAGCATCCTTTCATGGTGGCAACAAAGGGAGGGGCTGCAGCTCAGGCAGCTAACCAGCCTCTCACCCTTCCTCACATTGTAATGCACATTACCTGCCCAAGATGGGCAGATGCAGCTTACACACCTACAATAATCAATCACAAATTCTGGGAGCTACCCCATAACTGCATGAGGCTTTGGGGAGACACCTAGATACAAACAATAAGTGAATTTTAGGACTGTTTTTTCTAGATGTGTGAAGTATGCTATTGGTACTTGAAGTCATAATGCAAGGATTCTGTCTTTCTTGGGAGTGTGGACAATTTGAACACAGTTATACCTATCCAGGAACAGTAGTCATCTTTCCATTTTTTGAAGTCTTCTTCACTCTCCTTTTTTATCAGAGCACTATAAACTTTTTGTTGAGGTCTTTCACTTCCTTAGATAGGGGATTCTAGGCAATTTCATTTTTTTTCTTGAAGCTACCATTACTGGTATTGTTTTTATAATTTCCTTCTCATTTTGTTCATTATTGGAATGCATAAGTGCTATTTTTTTGTGTACATCCTGCTTTGTTGGTAAAATCAGTTATTCATTCTAAGAATTTTGGGGGGCAGTATTTGAGTCTTCTATATAGAGTATGATGTCACCTGCAAATAATGGTATCATAAATTTCTCCTTTCTAATATGTATCTCTTTTATTTATTTGTCTTGCTTGATTTCTCTGGCGAGAACTGTGATTGCCAGGTTGCTTTCAATTTCTTTGTTGAGTAGAAGTGATAGTAGGCATTCTTATCTCATTCTGATTCTAAAGAAAAATGCTTTTACTTTCCCCCCATTTATTATGATGTCGGCTGTTGCTTACCTTGTCATAAATAGTTTCTCTCCAATTTAGGTGCAGTCTTTCTCTACCTAATTTCTTCAGGTTTCTTATCATGAAAGGGTGTTGGATTCTGCTGAAAATCTTTTTGGCATCTTTTCCCTCTATCATGTGGTACTGTTTCTGTAATATATTACATTAGCTGATTTACATTTGTTGAACCATCCTTGCATTTCTTGGATGAAACCTGACCATGACATGTGATGTTTTTAGTGATGTGCTGCTTTCTATTTTTTCCATCTTGTTGACAATGTTCTCATTTATGCTCATTAAAAACATTGGCCTTTTGATTAGCTCATTGGCTTTAGCTTCAGGGTGATTCTGCTTTCCATAAATGAATCTGGGAACACTCTAAATCTTTCAGTTTCTTTAAAGGATTTGAGGACTTTGGGTGACATAACATCTGTAAAAGTTTTGTTGAATTCAGCAGTGAATCTATCAGGGCCTGGGCTTTTCTTCATAGCTAGATTCTTTATTACTGTTTCTATTTCATTGCTTTTTATTTGAATTTTCAGCATTCTTGTGTCTTCTTGAGATAGTTTTGCTAATTTCTATCATTCTAGGAATATATCTATTTCTCCAAATTTTTCAAAATTTATTGGAATAGACTGGCCAAATAGCTCAGAGGACTAAAGTACCTGCAAGCAGGCACAGGGGCCAGGATTCAGTGCCCAGGCCTGCTGTGTGGACCCCGAGCCTGGGGTGTACTGTGACTGCAATTGAGACTGAGCATGTTGGCATGCGTCTGTAATCCCAGCACTTGGGAAGCTGTAAACAGGCAGATTACTGTGAGTCTGATCTAGTAGTGAGACCTGTAGACCCTTCCCTTAAATACAAAAAATATTATTGGAATAAAAATATTCGAAGTCAGTACTTATTATCTTGTGGATTTCATCAGTGTCTTGTGATTTTTGTCTTGTGTTTTCCTAACTGCCATGCTATCCCACAGCCACCATGAGTCCTGCAGTGGGATTCTTAATTAATTCTATAGAGGATGGTTTGCACACATTAGTCACTTTTTTCTTGCTACTTTCAATATTCTTACTCAGGAATTGTTTTTCTTTTTTGTTTCTCTATTTCTTCCATTTGTTTTTTTGACAGCATTTCCCTATGTATTGTATTTTTATTTTTTGGTGGAACTGGGGATTGAACTGCTAGGCAAGCACTTATTCTACTTAGCTATCTCTCTAGTCCTCCCTATGTTTTATAGGGAGTTTCTGTTGAAGCCCCTATGTAGCCCAGTCTGGCCTTGAACTTGCCATAATCTTCCTGCCTCAGTCTCTTGAGTGCCGGGAATACAGGTATGTGCCACACTCCCAGATTTCTTTAACTGTTGGATGACTTTTCTAAATAATTTCTGTGGGGCTGGGGAGATGGCTCAGTAGAATAAGTGCTTTTCTGACAAGCACAAGGGTCTGAGTTCAATTCATGGTTCTGCAAAAAAAAAAAAAAAAAAAGAAGAATTTTTGTAACATTTATGTCCTTTGTTGGGTGTGTTCTAAAGCTTCTACTATGCTTAATGGTCAACTGATAATTGTTCTTAAATATATGGAATCCAACTTCCCAGTATTTCTAAAGGGGCTTCTATGCAGGCTGAAGCACTTCTTAACCTCAGCCTCATGATACAGACATTGATCTGTATGTATTTCTTGTTTATAGCTAAGCATTTAGGTATTTTTAATTGAAAAAAATGCAATTGCTGGTTATTTGAACATTTTGCTTAAATATTCTAATATTTAAGAAGCAAGAGATACATTTCCTTCATTGCTAATTAAAATATACTCTTTCTTTGCAATAGTTTTCCTTAAAATCCTGAAACTAGAAGAAATAGGGTCAGACACTAAAAGCTGTGGATTCTTTACTGGTGTTTTTCAGTGATCACTTTAAGTCTCAAAGAAAATGAATATTCCTTACGGGATAACTACCAGGATTTATGGAAAAAGAACAAGACTGTCACCAGTGATATAACTTTCTTATTAAGCAGAAGTGCACAGTGGAAAATGAACATTGGCTTGTTCAGGAGTGAGGCTATCAAAGGACAGCCAGTAACGTGGCTGGTCTCCTCCAGGCATCTCCTGAGAAGTAAAGCAGGCCAGCACCATATCATGACAGTTTCTCGCAAGGCTAAAAGCTCTCAAATGAAACAGTGTTGGGAATAGGATATTTCAAAGCATAATAAAAACTACATATATTTTCTTGAAGGAACAAAAACACATAGGGCCTGTTTCTCCCCAAGGGACAAAACATTATTATTTTCTATATGCTGGAAACTTGCTATACTGTTGTTTTACTACCTAATAAACTCTGACTTACACAAGTGTCCTACCCCGAGTCAAGGCTTTAACATTTATCGACCATTATCTTGGTTCTTCATATCATTCTGAAGGAGAAAAATTTCCACTAGTTATTTGTATTTAAATGCAGGACTACAGGATCAGAGCAATAGCTCCGCAGCCTAAAGCACCTGCTTAGCAAAGTTTAGGCAAACACCCTGTTTGATCCCCAGCACCACATGCTGCACCAGCCCCGCCTCAGGACAGTCTGACTTGGTCACAAAAAATAAAATAAGATAAAATAAAATAGAGAGTACAAAGCAATAACCGAATAAGTGAGCTGAGAAGTAAAGAAAAACAATTTTCGTGCTTCACCAGTGAAGCAAAAGGTGAGGTGTCACCAGGATTAATATTTTAAAAAGATGATGTACAGATGGCTGCTCAGTGTGGCAACCCGGATTTACTGTGTGCTGTTAGATGAATTCCAAGCAAGAAAAAGCACAATAGGGGAAAGGGTAGGCACAAGGGTTGGAAATGCACCTCTGAGGGGCATCCTTGGAAGTATATAGGAACGTGTACTCTGAATTGCGTGGTGGCTTGTTGGCTCTGTCGGGTGGCAAAGGTCTCATTTTGAATTTGTGCTGCTGTCCACGGAATTTCCAAGTTCTTTGTCTACACAGGATCCAAAATGAAAAAGAATGATGAGACAGTACCGAGAAGAAGGGCAAGGTAAGGACTTGGTGGACTGCACTTCAGCTGGAATTTCAGGCCTGAGGATTTGCTGTTCATTTGGATGAGACTTGGAGTCCAATCTTCTTAGCTAATACTTCACCTCTAGTTATCTGGAATTAAACATAATTAAAACTTCTATACATATACACCTTACTTGTAAAAAACAGTTGTTTGGGGTTGCGGATATGGTTCTATGGCACAGAGCCTGCCTGGCAAGTGCAAGGTCCTGAATTTGATTTTTTTTTTTTTTTTTTTTTTTTTGGTGGTACCAGGTATCAAACTCAGAATCTTGTGCTTGCAGGGAAGCACTTACTCCACTGAGCTATCTCCTCAGCCCCCCTGAATTTGATTTTTGATACTGGAAAAAAATCCCTATCTGATAATCCTGAACTCTCTTTGCCTTCTTTTTAACCTTCATAGTTTAAAAAACTTGAGGGTTTTTCTTTTTTTTTGGTGGGGGGTTGGTATTTCTGTGTTTCACTGATAAGGAATTGAGGAAATTGCCTTCCACTTACCTTGGTACAAAATGCAGAACAAAACCTGATGCTTAAATATATGCGTGCTTCTAGTGAACAGAACACTGCAGCCACGTGCTACTGAAAGCCCCTCCCCGCCAAAATGGTGTCATAAGGCTTTGGTAGCTTGTGGAGAGGTAGAGGCCAGATTTTGCCCTGATAGTGCCCTGATGCATTGACTCTTAGGGACAGAGGCTACTATGGAGTTATAAACAAGACCTAAAACAATTAATTATACAACTCTGTAATAGAAGGAGTTTTTAAGATTTATGAAAGCGCTGGCCAAAAATATGTTTTGGGATAATAATCACCTGTAGTTTTGGTTCTGGTTAGCTACAAATATGACACCAATAAATATCCTAAGTACATTAGACCACTTTCTACTGCTTTAAAAAAAATACCAGAGACTGGATAATATAGAAGCAAAAGAGCTTTATTTACCTATAGCTGCGGAGGTTGAAGGGCATGGTGCTGGGATCTGCTCAGTTCTGGAGAGGGTCCCCTGGAAGGTCTGTATTATGTGAAAGATGGCATCAAAGTAGAAACACGTGCTAGTGCGAGAGATCACATTTCAAGAAAAGAAGTTGAACTATATACGCTGATACCTATGAACTAAGCAACTGCACTGAAGATAGCAATGTGCAATACTAGGGCCATCATTCTGGTAATGCCTGTCATTCTGTCTTCTAAACATGTATTGCTTCTAAAGTCATATCAATTACTGCTATACTGTCTCTCAAGTAAATGTTTGTTAAAAAAAGGATAATAAATGAAAATAAGGGACAAAAATGTCATAGGACTATCCTGCTACATTGCTATATATGGTTAGATTTCTAAATTTCTGTGTAAAATATGTAATTGTTTATTTCTATTTTTAATTTTTTTTTTTTGCTTTTTTCTTCACATTCTGTAGGGATTTAAAGTTTTAAGTGTTCTGAATTTGCATGTTGGTGTTCAGAAGACACATTGAAATAATAGGCATTCTTGTGGGAAATGGATGCAATAATTTTGTATTTTGCATTTGTACATGCTCAATGTGATAAAAGTAAAGTATTTCCCATTGTTGGTGTGTTTTCCTATATCTTTAGATATGATCTAAATGATAGAAGAGTATGCCACCATATTTTTGTATTTTTTCATCACAATATTTTGTCAGCTGTAATAACTTAAATTTGGCTGGCCAACAGTTTCAGTTCTCCTCCATTTTGGTGCTGAGCTCTGGTGGGTCAAGGCTTTGTAGTCATGGTAACCGCTGTGGTTCACATCGAGTGTTCTTAAACCTAAACACAGTTGGCACCTGTCAATGTGCAGAAGATCACAGCTCCCAGAGAGAATGAATGATGTCATGATAAGAAAAGCAGGGGATGAGCGATTACAGAAAAACAGGAGTGGGCCAGCCTAGATGACTAAAGGGCAGGTCAGATGCATGAGGGAGGAGTCAGGTACTTTAAGAGAGGGGCGAAGTGGAGGAGATTAAAGCAGCACTGTGAGAAGAAGAGGGGAAGGGAAAGGAGTCCCACTGGAGGGTGCACATACTGCTCAGGTGAGAGCAGGTACGAAGCTCTTTCTGTCACTGCTTGAAGGAACAGGAAACAGTTCCAAAAACAGAAAACCAAGGACATGTGCTCTCTACCACATATACAGTATATTTAATTATTGCACCAAAAGTGATGGGCTCACTATACTAATGAAATGTGGTTTGTAATTGTTTCAGTTATCATTTAATTACTTTCTGTTTAAAAACATTACTGGACAAAAATAATAAGAGAATTATGATGAAAATTTCTCAAACTGGTTGAACAAATTACCTAGTAAGTGAATTAATTGATGGCAGTTTCAAGCAATGACATAAAGTACTAATTATTCTGTATCACCGAGGATTAAATGGGGAATTGGTAAATTTATTTATCACTATTAATAATTTTAATTAGTACAGTGGCTACACTTGGTGAATTCTGAAACACTCAGCAATGCGTACTCTTTTTTTTTTTTCATATTTAAAACCTCGACGTGTGCAGAATTTCTGCACGCGGTAAAATGACCTTGTTTGTAGAGTGCAAAAGTGAATGGACAGAGAAGCAGGGAAAAGCCCAGAGGCAGCTGCTCCAGAGCAAATATTGGGATCTACTTGGTTATAAATATTTATGCAAAATCTACCATCAACATAACACTCTAAATCAACATCTGATGTCAGGTTCTTGGGAAATGAACGCACAAATTGGGGATTTTAGAATCATCTCTGCCGCTAGGAGTCAGTCTTGGGTTAGTCCGTTTCCCAACGAGTGCCTTAGTTTCCAGCTGGGTTTTAAAACATCAATTTCTTCTATTCTTTGCACAATCATATAACACTTCACGTGAATATGTATCTCTGATATATGGTGCATCGTTTGATATTTATTTTGACTTCAACTTTTCAAGAATTGTTTTTGACTTATATAATAACTAATTCCTAAATACAATTCATATTTCAACTTATGTGTACATATGAGGGGTGAATATGATTAGCAGTGGTGATTCATGTAATTCTACATCAGTGTGATGTTCAGGATAAAGGGCTGGAAAGACTTTTTCTTTTATCACAAGTCTTTTTTAAAAGGACTCACAAAAACACATAGGATTACTGATTTCCAAAGAGCTCAGGCACATTGAATGCTTATCATTTCCTAAGAATAAGAAATAGGCTTTTGACTTGAACATAAATTGGTTTTTTTTTTTTTTTTTTTTTTGTCTTTTTGAGACAGGGTCTCACTATGCAGTTCAGGCTGGCCTTAAGCTCACTTTGTAGCTCAGGCTGGTCTCGAACTCACAACAATCCTCCTGCCTCAGCCTCCTGAGTGCTGGGATTACAGGCATGCGCCACCACGCCCGGCTTTGAACATAAATTGTTAATGAAAAATTTGCTTTAAGTTTCAAAGTCCTTTTGGCTACATTGCAAGAATTATTGGAGCGATCAGCCTGATCCTCATCAGACAGGCCTGCCTTGCAATTGCCGGGAGCCCCTGTCCCTAAGCCCATGGAAAGAGTGAGAATTTTTGTGACTCTTCTGGCCCCTGATCCATGCAAGCATACCCGGTGAGTGTGTAGGAGAACTTTTGGCTTCTCTGCCTGCACCACACCATGCGGAGCCCCCGGCCCCCAAGACCTTTGAGCTAGCAATCTGCCTCAGCCACCCTAGCCCGGCCTAACCTGCAATTCCTCGGACTTGCCTTAACCCCAAGCCTGCCTAGCAAATGAGAACTTTTGTGACTCTTCTGGCCCCTGATCCAGCCATCCACAGCCCAGTGAATGTGTGGGAGCACTTCAGCTCCTCAAGGTGCTCCCTGGGCCAGGGGCACAACAGAGGAGAACCACAGGCTCACAGTCGTGCCAGAAGGGCTGCAGCAAAAAGGAGCTGAACAAAATAGCTAGATCCACATCAGGCATAACTGGATAATCTCA
The DNA here is from genome assembly GCA_004027165.1 of Ctenomys sociabilis. NCBI lineage: Eukaryota > Metazoa > Chordata > Mammalia > Rodentia > Ctenomyidae > Ctenomys > Ctenomys sociabilis. The sequence goes on from PVKA01012783.1 coordinate 35,966, forward strand.
AACTTAATAGATCAGCATCTGAATCTCATTACGTGCTAGGGTGGTAACTGCACCGAAGTTCTACACAAAAGGTCAGAGGTCAGTACTAAACAAAAGACAAAGACAAGGAGAAAAATGGAATCCCAGGCCTCCATCCCACCAATGATAAGTGCAGAGGACACAAACTCTGGTCAAAGGAATGAATTAACAGAGTCAGAAGCCAGAAATAACAGCAGAAAATTATAGAGGAACTCAGACCAGATTTAACACCTGAAATAAAAAAAAGAAATTTTTAAATGCATAGCATCAGAAGTACTGAATCAAATCTAGAAAAATATTGGGGAAACCCAGTGCCCACAATTGCAGAGAACACTGTTTAAGCTGAAACATATGAATTAACAGCGTAGCAAGCAAAGAAACAATAGCAGAAAGGTAAAGAGGAACTCAAAGAAGAAATAATTTCAGAAACAAAAAAAGAAATCTTTGAAATCATAGCATCTGAAGTAGAGATTCAATTCCAGAAATATATAGAGGAAACCCAATTTGGAAAAAACTATGCAGTGAAAGAATTAATAGCTACCTCTAAAGAAGACATGGATAAAAAAAATAGAGAAGATTAGAAATATAACAGATTCTTTGAATGAGAAATACAGCAAAGAAATAGATAACATGAAGCAGAGTCAAAGAGATATAGAAGAACTTAAAATTTCAATCACGAGTTTACAAAACTATTTCAGTGAAAGCGATGACAGAGTTTCAGATATTGAAGACACTGGTGCAGCTAGTGAAAAGGTGAGAAATGATTTCTGAAAAACAATGAGGATGCAGGAAACCATAATCCATCAACTGCAAGATGATACCATGAAGAACACATGAGATAATAGGCATCGATGAGAAAGAAGGAGTCAATACAAATGATATAAAAAGAATATGGGTATAAGCAATAGCAGAAAACTTCCCAAAAATGAGGAAACAATCTACACAAACTATGAAGGCAAGGAGAGCATGGAGCACTGTACTTCATGTCCTCTATGAAAACAAATCCCAGCCCAGACTACTATATCCTGAAAAACTCTCTTACAAGTTTGATGGAGAAGTGAAATACTTCTTTGACAAAGAACAACTAAGTAAATTCATGATGACAAAAGCATCCCTACACAGGCTACTGAAAGTTGTTGTAGAGAGGGACCATAATGACAAGAACTTCAAGAACAAGAAAAGGAGGAGTCCACTAAATAGGGCAAACAACATTGGAAAAAAAGGAGTAAAAAACAAGGTAAATAACATGACAATGATAAGTCAACACATTTCAATTATAACCATCAATGTAAGTACATTCAATTCACCAATTAAGAGAAATAGACTGGCACAGTGAATTACAAAATAAAACCTAACAATATGCTGTATATAGGAAACACACTTAACTGAAAAAGGCATTTATATGCTTAAAATCAAAGGATGGAAAACAATACTACATGCCCCAGTACCACAGAAAAAAGCAGGAGTAGCAATTCTTTTTTTGGGGGGTGGGGTTTCACCTTTGCATTTTTCTTAATATTATTGAGAAAAATATTGCAATGAGACAACTTCAAAACAGGTTGGTAGGAGAGTTACAACAATTAGTACACTGCATATTGTTGCACTTATAGTAGTCATTCATAGCATAAGATACAGACATTATATCCTTTTCAAACACTATTAGTACAAATCTTTCTTTGTACTGAATTAAGAAAATATAGCTATATATCTATCTAAACTATTTTGTATAAACAGATGCAAAATGATCTTTCATTTATATCACCTTTTTTTTCTCTAATTTTGTCAGAGATGGGTATTCCATTGCCATGCAAATATTTGCATGAATTCAGCAAAATATTCCAATATAGGCTAGTAGTCCATAATAGTAGTAGGTTAGCAGGACTGGCACTGTCTGAATCTGATGACTTAAGCCTTCCACAGCTCAGTATATTATCATGGCTTCACTTTTCATACCTCATTTCTATACTTTTCTGCTGGATGGTTAAGACCAAGATAAAGCAAGAATGATATAACAAGAAATGGAACTTTTGTATCTGACAAGGTCAGCCAAGTCACCTCAGGACTTATCCTGAAACCCTGTACTGCACTTAATAAATAGATCCTTTGTCCATGTCAGACATGCAGATGAGTTCTTGCCATTGCTTGAAAATTTGTTTTTTTGTTTTTGTTTATTATTATTATTATTATTATTGAAGATCAAATAGCAATGAGACAGTTTCAAGACAAATTAACAGGACAGATTTGGTCAATTAATTCATTGCAAAATGTTTTTGTAATGTTTTAGTGTTGTACAAGGTGCATACATGACATTATACTTGCAGACATTATTGTCTCTAATCAGTGAATGAAGAGAGTGTAGCTATATACTTATCTTATTTTTCATAGGTGAATCATATCACAGAATCATATCAATAATTAACACTTTCTACCTTGTTATCTCTCTAGTGGTTGTCCATAGTACTAGAAGCCAGCACAATATCTTGTCCAACCACTATTAGTGCAAATCATGCTTCTCACAGAATTATACAAAGTGCAGCATATTTATCCTAACTGTACTGTTTATACACACACATCATGATTCTTCCTTTGTATAATCCCTTTTTTCTTGTCTAGACCTGTCAAAGATGGGCACTCAATTGTCATCAAACCACTACAGGTGTCTGAACTCAGCGACAGAATCCAATACAGTCCAGCATTCCACAATAATAGTGAGTTGTCTGAAGAAGTTGTTGACTGTAGCCATTTACAGCTCAACTTATTATTATGGCTTCATATTATATACTGCATTTTTATACTTTTCTGCTGGATGGTTAAGACTGAGATAGATCAAGACCTATATACCAAAAGATGTAGCTTTTGTTTCTGATGAAGTCAGTATAATCCCTTCAGGGTTTATCTTGTAATTCTGTACCTTACACTGTAGATCCTTTGTCTGTCTCATGGATGACACAGGAGTAGCAATTCTGTTTTCAGACAGTCTCAATTTCAAAGTAGAAATGATCAAATGAAAGAAAGAAGGCCACTACATATTATTAGGGAAAAATTCAAGAGGAAGAGGTAACACTCATAAATATCTATGCAACAAACACAGGAGCACCCAACTATGTAAGACAAATCTTAATAGACATGAAAAATCAAATATCCAATACCACAATCTGAACAGGAGACAATAACACCCCCTTATCTCAAAAAAGTAGGACAACCAGACAAAAAATTAGCAAAGAAGTAGCAGAACCGAAGCTGAGCTTAGAACAAATGGACCTGGTAGACATATACAGAATGTTCCCACCCAACCACAGCTGAATACACATTTTTTTCAGCTGCACATGGGTCATTTTCTAAAATACACCACATAATAGTCCATAGGTCATGCTTCAGTACATGGAAGAAAATAGACATTATCCCATGCATATTATCAAACCATGGTACAATAAAACTGGAAATAAACAACAAAAGAAACCAGAAAAACCCCATGAATACATGAAAATTAAACAACACTCTCCTCAGCAACCAATGGATCAGATTAAATTAAACAAGAAATTCAACAATACCTACAGTTCAATGAAAATTCAACCACAACTTATCAGAATTTATGAGATGCAATGAAGGCAATCTTAGAGGGAAAATCATAACTGTGAACTCACACATTAGGAAAACAGAATGAGAACAAATAAACACCATAATGATGCACCTCAGACATCTAGAAAATGAAGAGCAAACCAAACCCAGAGCCCAAAGACGGGAAGAAATCATAAAGATTACAGCAGAAATTAATTCAATTGAGATGAAGAAAACAGTTCAAAGAATCAATGAATAACTAACCTCATCAAGAAGAGGAAAGAAAAAATTCAAATACAAGCAATAAAGAATGAAAAGTGTGAAATCACCACAGACCCAGTGGAAATTCAGAAGATTACCAATAGCTAGTTCAAGAATCTTTGCGCTCACAGAATAGAAGACACAAAACAAATGGACGGATTCCTCGAGAAGTGCAAATTATGAAACTGAATCAAGAAGATGGAATAGCAATCAATAAATGAATAATAGCCAATGAAATACAAAATATAATAAAAAGCCACCAACAAAGAAAAGTCAGGTCCTGATGGATTCACAGATGAATTCTCCAAGAAATTATAGAAGATATAGTCCATACACTCTTCAAACTCTTCAATGAAACTGAAAAGGAAGCAGTCCTCCCAAAATCATTTCTGGAGGCAAGTATTATACTGATTCCAAAACCAGGGAAAGACACAACCAAAAAAGAGAACTTCAAGCCAATCTCACTCATGAACATAGATGCAAAAATCCCTAATAAAATACTAGCAAACAGAATACAGCAAATAATCAAGAAGATCATATACCAGGACCAGGTAGGATTCATCCCAGGGATGCAAGGAATGTTTAATATTCAACAATCTATAAATGTAATACACTATATTAATAGACTGAAATCGAAAAACCACATGATCCTCTCAATGGATGCAGAAAAGGCTTTTGACAAAGTCCAACACTCATTCATGTTCAAAGCCCTAAGAAAATTGGAATAGATGGAATCTACCTCAATTTGAAGAAAGCCATCTGTGGCACCCCAATGGCTAATATAATTCTAAATGGTGAAAACATGAGATCTTGTAGTCTTAGATCAGGTACAAGACAAGGATATCCTCTGCCACACCTCCTATTCAATATAATTTTTGAATCTTTAGCTACGGCCATTAGACAAGAGGGAGAAATAAAATGAATAAGAATAGGTAAAGAAGAAGTTAAATTATCACTATTTGTAGGTGACATGATACTTTACTTTGAAGACTGAAAAAACTCCACCAGGAAACTACTAGAACTGATACATAAATTCAGTAAGATAGCAGCATACAAAGTCAACATTCAAATGTCAATAGCATTCCTCTACACAGATAACAAACACACTGAGAGAAAAACTACAGAGACAATACCTTTTACAATAGCACTGTGGAAAATGAAATACCTTGGAATTCATCTAAACAAGGAAGGCAAAGATTTTTTTCTACGAAAATTATGCCACCCTAAGAAAAGAAATCATAGAGGATTTCAGAAAATGAAAAGATATACCATGCTCTTGGATAAGAAGAACCAACACTATGAAGATGGCCATACTCCCAAAATTGTTGTACAGATTTAATGCAATCCCTATCAAACTGCCATCAACATGCCTCCCAGACCTAGAGAAATTGTTCCTAAAATTTATCTGGAACAAGAAAAGACCTTGAATAGCAAAGGTAATCCTGGCCAACAAAGAGAATGCAGGAGGAATCACAATTCCTGACTTGAAATTATACTACAAAGTCATTGTGATAAAATCAACATGGTAATGAAATATACCTGAGGATCAATGGAATAGATTAGAAGATGCAGAGGCCTCTAGGAACACACTCAGCCATGTGATCTTTGACAAAGGGGCCAAACATACTCATTGGAGGAAAGATAGCCTCTTTAACAAATAGAGCTGGAAAACATGGCTTTGTACATGCCAAAAACTAAAACTTGACCCAAGTCTATTGCCATGTACTAAGCTAAAGTGAAAATGGATTAAAGATCTAAGCACTAAAACAGAAACATACAGTATCCTGGAGGAAAAAGTAGGAGGAACTTCTGAAGACATAGGGGTGGGCAAATTGTTCATGAGCAAACATGTATTTGCATGGAAACACTTGAAAGTATTAACAACTGGGACCAACTCTTATTGAGAAGTTCCTGCACGTCAAAAGAGTCAACAAATGAAAAGACAACACCTAAATTTCGAAAATATCTTAACTAATAAGCACTCAGACAAAGGTCTGCTGTCTAGAATTTATAAAAGAACATTATATTAGGGTCCTCAAATTTAAAGACCTGATCCAATAATGGGCATCTGAGATTAAAGAAGCAAATAAATATATGAAAAAATGCTCCACATCACTAACCATCTGTGAAATGAAAGTTAAAACAACACTGAGATACCATCTCATTCCAGAAACAAGAGCTATCATAAAAAAGTCAACCGACAACAAATGGTGGAGAGGATGTGCAGAAAAGGGAACACTTTACTGCTGGTGAGAATGTAGACTGGTACAACCATTGTGGAGGTCAATGTGGAGACTCTTCACAAAACTAGGACTTGAAATCCTTTCAAGCCGGCTATTCCCCTACTGGGAATTTTCCTGGAGGAACTGAAAATATCGTATCATAGTGATATATGTGTACCTCTGTTTATAGAAGCACTATTTGTGATAACCAAATCTTGGAAACAACCAAGATGCTGTCACATGATGAATGGTTGAAAAAGATATGATATTTCTATACAGTTGAACATTACTCAGCTATAAAGAATGATAAATTTGAAGCATTTTTATTGAAGTGGATGCCACTTGTACATATACTCACAAGTGAAATAAACTAGACACACTTGCAAATATTGTATAGTCTCCCTAGTATAAGAAATCAAAAGAAGAAATGCAAATAGAAAGGTATAAGAACAACTAAAATGAATTTAGTCAGATAGGGTAAATTGAACTGCATATGTTGCAGGGTAATAATTAGCTTCTCTTCTGGATGGTTAACAACCAAAGTTTGCAGATCCAAAATTGGAGAAATGGAAGGCTGCAAAGTCAGCCAACATTTTGGCCCTAGCCTTTCAAGGTCAGAGAAGCCTCAGGACACAGGAGAACCTGTACTGTAACGTCATGCAACTCAGTTGTGCCCCAAATTTTCTGATCAGGGAGATTATGGGGCCACAGAGGAATGTGATAAATGATCCATAGTGTGCCTAAGGAGAGTCACATGGAGAGAAAACTTTCTCTCAGGCTGTCACAGGCAGCAAACTAGTCAAGCATGACTCATCCACATGGCTGACACTGACAAAGGATCTATAGAGTAAGGTATGGGATTACAGGATAAACCTGAGACTTCACTGACCTGATAAGATACAAAAGTTCCATTTTTTGTTATATAGATCTTGCTTTATCTCAGTCTTAACCATCCAGCCAAAAAGTATAAAAGTGAGATATGTAAAGTAAGGCCATAATAAAAAGCTGAACTGTAATAATGGCTCTAGTCAACAACTTCTTCGAATAACCCACTATTATTGTGGACTGCTGGACTGTGTTGGAGTGTTTCACTGAATTCAAGAACCTATAATAATTGAATGATAATAGAATACCCATCTTTGACAGGACTAAACCAAAAAAAAAGGGAGATACAAGGGAAGGACCATTCTGTGTTTGTATAAACAGTACAGTTAGGATAAATATGCAGTACTTATGCATAATTCTATGAGAAGAAAGATTTGCACTAATTGTGTTTGGACAGGATATCTTGTCACCTTCTTGTATGATGGATAACCACTTGGAAGATAACAATGTAAAAAGTATTAATTATTGAAACTCTACTATAATTCAGCTTTAAGAAAGATGATTATGCAATTACATTCTCATAATTCATTGATTAGAGGCATTTACTCTAATAGTGTTTGTAAATAGAATATCATGTATGCATCTTGTACAGCAAAAAACCACTATGAAAACAATATTTAATGTATTAGTTATTGAATCTGTCCTGCTAATTTGATTTGAAACTATCTCATTGCTATTTGTTCTTCAATAAAATAAAGTAAAATTTTAAAAAAAAAAGGATTGTTAAGAAGATGCCTAAAGATAAAAGCATAACTATAAAATGTGTGTTCCTGTCTTCACATTTTCAACACTTTAATGACTGGAGTTTTGGCCTGCATCTCCTTCTCTGAAGCAATTCAGTTTCAAAAATACTCAGAAAACACTTTTATGAAATAATCTGTAACTTAACCAGCAAGTAATATTCTGGAAAGTCATGCAAAGTGTTGAAACTGCATTTGCATAGGGCAATGATAGTTTATTTAAGATAAAATATGCTTAGTCTATACATTTAAATCCCAAACATATGCAATTACCTTGGTTAGTTTTTTTAATAATGAGGTACAATATTATTGTTATCACTAATCACTTATGTCATTGCTTAAGATGTACATCTTCACTTTTATTACTATTTTAGTTATTTATTTTAATTTTATTTTGAAAAGGAAAAGCAATAACAAAAAAATCAAAAATAAATACAAAAGCAGAGTAACATACAATACATATGTTATAGATTTTCAAAACAAGAATAGCTATTTAAACATGGTTGAGATACTATTTTTAATAATGAAATCTGTTGCTCAGATTAACAGATATAGTTATGTAAGTTTGGACAGACTTATTGAATATCACTGCTTATTTTGAAGAAACTTTAAATGTTTATTCTTGTTTCCCCTTTTTTCTTTTTTTTTAAATTTATTTTAAAGAGAATATATTAACAATTGATAGGACATTAGAAACAGTACACATCTAGAAGACCAAGATGGCAGGTATTCCAGCAAAGCTTTTGTGTTACACATTGCTGTCTTTGAGGCAGTTGCTCCGATCACGGACACCAGCATACAGAGTTAGTCAAGGTGAAACTTCTACACATTAACTACTATTTAAAAAAAATAATGGAAACTTTTAGTCTAATCACCTCAGCCATCCTGTGTATATACTTGCATGTTTTCCCCCTGACTTTCCCCCCCTTTCTTTTCTCATTTCTCATATTCATCATTTAATCCTTCATAGGTAAGTGGTTGCAACTAGAGACTATGCTCATAAGTCTGAGACTATGCTCAGACTTGCATGTGTAAATATCATATTAACTCCTTCATGTAAGAACCTGAAAAAAGAAACAAAACCTAAAAGGTATAACAGATATAGTAAAACAGAAAGAAATGGAACTGAAGGATTATTGCTATTTTATAAATCTCTTTCCACCTCTATTCTTAAGTCTGTAAGAAGAATCCAGTCACACAGGGTGTTCATTGTTGATTCTAAGTAAAACACACTGCGAAATATGGTAGGGCAGTAATTAATGTCTGCTGGTACCAGTCTACACTCTTGTATTTAAATCATAGCTACATATGATTATTAGAATAATACAAGATAATTAAAAGTATAAAATATGGAGCTTGGAAGTAATTTTTAAGTAAATAGCAAATGATATACAATGCAAACACAGTATAGTGTGAAACCATAATTGTTATGTTCTGTGGACCCTCACAAAGTAAGCACACCATGCTCCATATTACAGACCAAAGGGGAACAGGAACAGCCTCTCAGAGCCTGCCATGTCCCTCTCTGTGGCTATCCTGGACAAACAAGCACATACTGAGCTGTTTTCTACCCGTGATGTCATATGAATTTAAGCACAAAGGATAAATTACTTTATGAATTTTTAAGAAACATATTTGGTTGTTGCAGGGTCTTACTACACAGCTCGGATTCATGGTAATCCTCATGCTTTCAGCCTCCCAAACACTGGGATTATGGATGTGGCCCACTATACCCGTACTCTGGCCAGCTCAGCCTGCCCACACAGCAGGGTTGGCACAGCATGTGGTGTTGGGGATTGAACCATGGTCCCCGTGGTTGTCCAAGGTTGGCTAAGCAGACACTTTAGCTATCTCACTGGCCCAAGTTTTTGAATTGTATTACCTGATATCATGTGTAGTTGAAATTTATTCACAGTTTTATATAATGGATGGATATTAACTTACAAGAACATTGCAACCTATTGGATTCACAGTTGGCTAAATAAAAGATTTCTTTAAGTCTGCATTCACAATTATTGAAATGATCTACACTTCAATACATGTCTTTTGTTGAATATGTTTACACTCTTAGGTTGGTTACATTTGTTTTTATTACTTTTTCCATCCTAAACATTTTATTTTTTAAAAATTTTTATTAGTATACATTTGCAATACATGATTACAATAAGAGTTGGTGCATGTACAGAATACATCTTAATTCTTTTTTGAATTTTTTTTTCTGCATTTAGGACAGGGTCTACAGGGTCTCAGTACGTAGATCCGACTCATAGTGATTCTCCTGTCTACAGCTTCCCAAGTGCTGGGATTACAGGTGCCTGCCACCATGCCCAGTCTCCATGCACTCTGTGGGCAGGGCTGCACAACACATGGGGGATTGAACCCCTGGCTGCTTCACTGTGCCTACACAGGTGCTTTAGTCCACTGAGCTATCTGGCTGGCCCTTCATCTTAGTTCTTGTTATGTCCCCTTCTGTAGCTTCATCTCCCACCTGCACTGTTATAGACCCTCCCTCCCTGGTACTTTTCTTATTCTCTTTATCCAACCTCTAATTTCTATCTTGCTCTTTATCTATATTTTGTGATTCTCACTCCACAAACACAGCTCTGCACAAAATTTTTTCTGCCTACTAAGCTTAAGCTGGTAGTTTTGGCTTATTTCATTTTATGTTAAGGTCTCAACATTCATCCATTTCCTACAAATGACTCATTTATCCTTGTTCACAGGATAATTGTCCTCCATTGTGCATAAATACCACATTTTCTTTATTCTCTCATCCACTGATGGACATGTAGGCTGCTCCAGTGTTTAATTATTGTGAATTATGCTGCTGTAAACACAGGTGTGCAAGTATCGCTGTGATACGGCCCCTCGGACTCTGAGGAAAATGTATGCTAGAAGGACAACTGTGTTAAAAAACTTTCATTGCCAGGCATGGTGGTGCAGGCCTGTAATCCCAGCTCTCGGGAGGCTGAGGCAGGAGGATTGTTGTGAGTTCAAGACCAGCCTGGGCTACAAAGTGAGCTTAAGGCCAGCCTGAACTGAATAGTGAGACCCTGTCTTAAAAAGAAAAAAAAAAAGAAACTTTCATTTGTTGAGGAATCTTGACATTGATTTCCATAGTGGCTACTAATTCACATTCCCACAAATGATATAGAAGCATCAGTTTTTCCATGCAGTCTCACCACTAATTGGTATTATCTGATTTCCTATGGGTGTCTGTTCTTTCTGGGGGAATATGGCATCTCGGTATTGTTTTAATTTACATTTCTCTAGTAACCAGAAACGTTCAGCAATTTTTCATATATTCATTGGCCATTTATACTACTTCTGAGAAATGGAAATTCATTTTCATTGCCCATATTTTGACTGGGTTTTTATTGTGTGAGGTCTAATTTTTTTTGAGCTCGTTACAGAATAAGTCGTCTGTCTGAGGAGTAGCTGTCAATTTCTTTCTATTCTGTAGGTTGTATCTGTTAGGTATGAGCCCCTGCAACTGACTAGACCAGGCATTCTGATGTGAGTAGAAGATTTATTGGGAGCAACAAGCAGGCTGGCTGTCTAGCAAATCAAGGTAGCAGAAAACAAGGCAAAGCACAGAAATTTTAAGGTGTTAAGGTGTTTAATGGGGGATAGGGGTTGTCAGCTGGAACAGCTGTGTGAGAGCTAATCTTTGCAAGGCTACCTGGTCTGTGGGGGACTTTCAATGTCTGCAAAGGAGAGTTTCTGTGGTTGCTTGTCCAGGTCAAAGTCAGGAAGACTTGTTCTTTGGTTTTGGGTTTGGCTCTGTGTGGGGCGAAGGGGGAGAGAGTTTGGGTGCAGGGCATGCAGGAAACAAAGAAGGAGAGTGTTTTGGGTGCAGGCAGTCTGGGGACTTTGAATCCTGACCTATCTATATCTTTACTCTATTGATGATTTCCTGTGCTGTGCAAATGTTTTAAATTCAATGCATTCCATTTTTTGATTTTTTGGATTAACTTTTGTGCAACTGGGGTTTTGTTTGCAAAGCCCTTGCTTGTGTCATGGATTTTAACTTCCAGCAAAATAAACGTTTCTGTTTTAATGTTTAGATATTTGATACATTTTTAGTTTAGTATAGAAGATTTTTTTTCTGGTACGAGGGATTGAACTCAGGACTTTGAACTTGCCAGGCAATGCTGATTCCACTGAGCTATCTCCCCAGCACCTTTTAGTTTAGTTTACTACATAGTTGGAGATCTGGCTCCAGGTTCATTCTGCAGATTTTCCCAGCTGGTTTTCCCAGCATCATTTGTTAAAGGAACTATCATTTCTCTCATGAGTTTTTCACACCTTTGTCAAAGGGCTGGTGGGTGAAGGTGCCTGAAGTCTCTTCGATATCTGCTGTTCTGTTCCATGAACACACATACCTGTTTTAGCACCACTGCATGCTGTTTTGGTCCCTGTAGCTTTGTACTGTAACTTTAAATCTGGAGGTGTGACTCTTGTTACCAAGGATGGCTTTTACTCTTCTGGGTGTCTTCTTATTCTATAGAAATTTTAAGATAGTTTTCTCTAGTTTTGTAAGGAATGATGTTGACATTTTGATTGATATTATACTGTCTATATATTAGTTGGGAAGTACAACTGTTTTGACTATACTAGTTCTTCCATCCAAGAGTAGGGGCTGTCCTTCCACTTTTGGATGTCTTCTTTGGTCTCTTTTTTCAGAGAACTATAGTTTTTGTTGTAGCGGTCTTTCACTTCTTTAGTCATGTGAATTCCTACATATTTAGTGTTTTTGGATGTTATTGTAATTGTTCTTGTCTTCTTTGTTCTTCTCAGTGAGTTCATTTTTAGTGTAGAGGAACACTGTTAATTTTTGTGAGTTGATTTTGTGTCTGCTTACACTTTTTTTTTTAGTTATTAATTCCCAGGGTGTTTTGGCAGATTTTTTTTGCATCTTCTAGGAAGAATTTCATGTTGACTCTGTGATAATGTAATATCTTTGTATTCTATACGTATTAATTTTCTTTCTTTTGCCTGATAATTGTGTCTAATATTGTGATTATCATACTGAACAAAGGTAAAGCTAGCATACAACTTTATTTTGAGGAAAGCTTTAAATTTCCCCCCATGCTATGTAATGTTGGCTAGTCATTCGTTACAAGTGAATTTTATTGGAGTGAAAAAAGATCCTCTTACACTTATTTTCTTCAAGCATTTTACAATTTCTCAAAGACATTTTTCTTCCATTGAGATGATCACACAATTTTTGCCTTTCCTTTTTATGAAATGTATTACATTTTCTATTTGCCTATGTAGAATTGTTCTTCTGACCCTGAGATGATTGAGACGGTGCCTCGCTTTCCATGTGCTATGTTCTTTTTGATAATTCACTGCATCCTATTTGTCACTCTCCTGTTAAGATGTTTTGGCTCTATGGGTTTTTTTGTCGTTGTTGTTGTTGTTGTTTTTTTTTTTTTTTGGTCTGTTTGTTTGTTTTCTGGGTTTTTCCCCCTTAGGTACTACAGAGCACACCCAGGTCCTTGCAGTTGCTAGGCAGGCACTTCATATTAATATCTTAATACGAAGATATTAAGTTATCACAGAGCCAACATGAAATTCTTCCTAGAAGATGCAAAAAAAAAAATACCTGGACTGACCTTATCAGGTCCTGTTTCTGTCCATCCTAGAAACAAGAGGCCCTTACATATTTTAGCCTGGCAGTTGGTACTCCCATGTTATAAATCCCATGGTGACTGCCTTCCAAGTTGATCAAAAGGATTGCAAAGAGGATACATGCAAATATGGCTGAGTTTGCAATGTGTAACTTTCCTGCAACTTAGAAGAGTAACTTGCTATAAATCCTACATTTTTGTTGTCCCTTGTTGCCTATCTATAAATAACAAACCTTCTACTGGGTGCGGTGGTACATGCCTGAAATCCCAGCACTTGAAAGGCTGAGGTAGGGGGGTCAGGAGGATAGCTGTGTGTTTACAGCCAACCTGAACTACACAGTAAGTTCAAGACCAAGGGTGAATTGCATAGTAAGACCTTGATTCAAAAAGCAAAACAAACACCAAAACAACAACAGCAATAATAATAAATCATATCAGAAAACAACAACAAAAATGTATCCTTCATGTAATCTATTGCTTGTGAGGATTCAACATCACTAGACTGATGCCAATGATACAAATTGGTATAGTCCAAGGACAGTGGGAAAGGTGTGTAGAATCCTCCACAGACCAGATGCTAGTGCACCATGACCCAGTTTCACACTGAATACTGTGTGTCTCATTAGACTTTCAGATCTCTCAAATGAAAGAAGGCTCTCTTCCCAGGCCCCACAGAGTCTTCTTTCTAGTCCTTCAGGGTTTCTATCTGAGCAGCCTTTTTACATGCAAGCAGTGATTATATCCTGTAGAGTAGAAGGTGGGAGTAAGGAATTGAATCATTCGTTGATATTCAGAACATTATTTGTAATTCTCTCAGGGTACAATTCTGTTTTTTTCTGGTACTTTGCCATCTCCCTTGGTTTCCCCGAATTCTCAGCTCCTTTTGTGGAACCCAAGGTACCTCACAGGCCCCTCCAGAGCTTTGCTCTCTAAGCTGCAAGCTTCAATTTTTGTCAAGGTAATAACAGACACACTCTCATAGCTTGTCCTAGTTTTTAATTTTAACCTCTAGAGATACTGCCCTTAATTCCTTGATCTCTAATGTCTTAAAAATGATCCTTTCTCATATATTTTGTCCATTTTAAAGTTTGTCTCCAATGGGAGATCAAATCTTATATCTTTCATTCCAATTTGGTCAGAAGCAGAAACTGTGAGTTCCATAATTGCTATTTGATACTTTATTGATTCCTCTGGTGAGATTCTGTTTCTTGTCTTCCACCTTTTGAACATATAAATCATAGCAATTTTAAAGTTCATTTCTAGTAAGTTAAATACCTGAAACATGCATGAGTTTATTTCTAGCTTCACAGTACTGTCGCGTGTTGCAATGAGAATTTGTAGCTGAGCCCTAGACCCTGCATGTAGGCAAGCTACTGGGTGCTGAATGTTAGATATGTTCACACACAGTTTAATTTACTTTTTGCTAAGTATTTAGAGAAAAAGTGACCACAGAGATCGATCGAGGATCAAGCTACACAGAGATTAATTTCCATCTCTGCTGCTTAACTGTGGTGTCAACTTAAATAAGAAACACCCAGCTGATTGGTTTAGCACAGTCCTGGGGCTGTCTGAAGGATGGACTTATTATAGAAGGAAGCCCCACCAGGGTGTGAGGGCCCCAACCAATTGTGCTGAAGGCTTGATGGGATTAAAGAGGAAGAAAAGAGGAAGCATTTCTGCTTCTTCAAGGGAGCTCTGGGCTGTGTCATCACCTTCGGACATTTCCAGCCCACCAGTGCAGACTCTTCAGCATTTCAGAGCAGATCCGTTGGCTTCCTGATATGGACTTGCATGGGACTTGCTGTGAGCTCAAGGCCTTTGATTTTGACTGGATCCTTTGGCTGTCCAGAGCACAGTTAGATCTTTTGCATCTTCTACTCTTGACTGTGCACATGGTCGTTGTAAACCTACTTTGCACATTATGGTGTATCTAGACACATCTATCTAATATACAAGTAGCTTATATTAAATGCCTTTCTCTAGTGAACACTGACTGAGACACTGTCTTTTAATAATATTCCCCTGTGCCTTGCAGTTGCTTTCAGTATGAACTCCTTCCTGAAGCAGGTGCTTAGGTATATATGGTTTTTCCTTGTTGTTCAGACACATAGTCTTTATATGGGGAAGCCCTACAAAGCTCTGCTTTCTTTCTCATCTTCTTAGACACTCCCTTCTCCTCCTTTGCTTAGCCTGTCACAATGCCAAACTTAAGAAAATATCAAACACCTTCAGGGAAATGGACAGTACTGTATTGAGCCCATATTCCATACTCTTCCCTCCTCTCCAGCATGCCTAATTCCAGAGCAATCTTGATTTTAAATTTCTTTTGCTGATCCTGCATCATTATTTAAAAATTGGTTTAGTCATGGGGCTTTCTTAGTGCTATGCTTGTTGGTATTTTTAGTCTCTAGTCAGGTGTAATTTAATAACCAGCAAAAGTTACGCAGATAGGAAGCCCTTTTCGTGTGATTGTTCTCTTTCTGAGATTGTGAACCTTTTCAGTCCTACATTCCTTGGTGCCCCTTGAGGTACTGAAATAGTTGTGTGCGTGAATGTGTGTGTGTTACACAGCTTTCCTAGTGGGGGGGGGATGGGCTTGACAAAGTCTGACAAATCATAGCTGCAAAGACAATAGCATGATATTCTGTCACATTTCATCTTTGTTACCAATTAATTATATGATTTTCATTTTATTTAGTTTATTTTTTACAGTAGGAAATTCTTTTTTATTTATTTTTTTATTTATTTTTATTTTATTGAAATACAAATGTCAATCAGACAGTTTCAAGACACCTTAACCATACAGATTCGATAAATTAATACATTGCAAACTGTTTTCATAATGTTTTGGTATTGTACAAGGTGCATATATGATATTATATTTACAGATATTATTTTAGCAGATATCTCATATCAGTAAATTAAGAGTGTAGCTGCTTACTTATCTTATTTTTTTATACCTGAATTATATCAAAAATTCAATAATTATTTTCCTTGGGGAAAATGAATGTAGAGTAGGACTAGCTGGTGAGAGATAGGAGGGGTCCCAAGTGGGTTGCCCAACTATATAGTTTTTAAAATTTATTTCTTCCTTCTTTGTCTTTAAGAAATAGTTCTATAGAATCAGTTTAAATATAAAGCAAGATGACTTTTATGAAAAGACTGCATAACCTGAAGTTTTTCATTAAGTTATGATGTTATTTGCGGCACTAACAACAATAAACTAATATTTAAAACAACAATGGCTACCTCTAGCATATATAATCTAAACTATGTATCAAGTAATATGAAGCATGAAACTCGTATTCCTCATGGCAGTCCTCATAATTTATCTTTAACACTTTATATACTCATCAGATATTATTGGTTATTGGATGTAATCTTTTTATTTTACTTATATAGTATCATGATTGGATATTTTCAAAAACTAAGTTTATCAGTGTAAAAATATGAAAAAGTATAGAAAAATATGAACATTCTCATATTTTACATCCTATCAATTTATAATGTGATGTGTAAACCTAGTAATTACCTGTTAAAAGCTATGACCTTGTCCAAGTGATTTATATTCTGAGCCTTATATGTCTCACCTTAAGGTAATACTTTTACTGTAGGATTATTGAACAAAATGAAATGCAAAGAGCTCCTGAGATCATGCTCAATGAATAGACATTATTCAATATTGAAGCCACTAGCTATCATTGAATTTCATATAAAAGTTTTTTTGAAACATTTAAATTCACATTCAACAATAGTTATTTTGAAAATTTGAGCTATCTGTGCATCTAAATTATGATTGATCCAGTAATATTTTTTCTTTCTCTTGTTTTACTTCATCTATTTTTGTTGTTGTTGTTGTTTGCAGTACTGCAGATTGCACTTTCTAAGCAAGCATTTCTACATTGAGTCACACTCCTAGCCATGAGTACGTTGCTGTTCAGTTTCATGGTTTGATGCTTTAACTTGCAGTGTCTCAAGGACTTGAGTAAGTCCTACTTGTAGAAACTCAAGAAAAGTTTTATTTATTTATTTAATGTGCTTTGTACAAGATCTCACTACACAGCTCAGACTCCTAGTGATCTTCTGTTTTCTGCCTTCCCAGAACTTGGATTACAGGCATGCCTCACCACACCTGGTCTCGGTGGTCTGCTCAGTGTGCCCAAGGGCAGGGCCACTGTGGCCTGTGATGCTGGGGATCGAGCCCCCCTCCTTGTGCTTGCCTAAACAGGCACTTAGTCTGCTGAGATATCTTGCTCCCCCTGTTTTATTTTTGCTTCTATTCCCCCCTTTTTTATTTTAGGGAAGGATCTACAGGGTGTTGAGGGTATCACTACTAGATCAGACTCTTAGTGACTGGTCTGTTTATAGCCTCCCGAGAGCTGGGATTATAGGTATATGCCACCACACCCACTTGCAATTGCCCTTTCAGGGTGCCCCTGGGGTGGGGCTGACACAGCCAGCCCAGGGATTAAACCCCTGGCCCCTGCACCTGATTGCAGGCATTTTAATCTACTGAGCTATTTAATTGGCCTTTGAATCTATTCCTTTTTGAAGGAATAACTTACCCACTTAGTTTTCCTGAATTTCTTTGCTATTGTTCAGATAATACCAAATATAATTTTTTCAAGAACCCTCTGTCTGTGACCTAGAAAAGTGACTGTCTATGACTTAAAGAAGACATCAGTTGCTCAAGCTGAAGTTCTTTAGTACATGTCTCTGTGCAGGTCCAATCCTCACCATAAAATGTATTTATCAGGATGAAACATTACATTTTTTGTTGCTTAATTTTCAAAATTTAGCTAAATCTTTGATACAGCATAGAAAACAGAAACTTGTCTTGAACAGAAAATTTCACAAGTACTGAATAAATGGACAACTTCCACAGTTTGATGTGAACTTTTAGCATCCAACATGTATTAGGCAGAAAAGTAAACTCACAATTCCTAATCCTGACTACAGAATCTGCTGGGTTGCTTTCAAAGTAGAAAATTTCTGTGGCATTTCCTTAGATATTCTGATCTACAAATCATAGTTGGCTTGAGAGAGTTCTGTTGTATTTTTTAAAGTTTGCTCAGCAATTAAATATATAGTCATGTTTAAGAAGCCATGATCATCTTTTGTCCTCCAGCAGAAAATATCAGACAACACGGATTGACCTTTTTCATAGGAAGTCCAAGTAGGAAAAGAAAAGTGAAAGTAAATATAGAATTAGTTAAAAATTTTGAACAATTGGGGCCAGGGAGATTGCTCAGTAGAATAAGCACATATATATATTATATATATATAATATATATATATATTATATGTATTATATATATAATATATAATACATATAATATATATATATTATATGTATTATATATAATATATAATACATATAATATATATTATAATATATAATATATATTATATATTATATATATTATATTTAATTTTTTTAAATTAATTTTTTATTTTATTGAAGTACAAATATCAATCAGACAGTTTTAAGACACCTTAACAAGACAGATTCGATAAATTAATACATTGCAAACTGTTTTCATGTTTTGGTATCGTACAAGGTGCATACATGATATTATACTTACAGACATTATTATAGCAGGTGTCTCTTATCAGTAAATTAAGAGTATAGCTGTTTACTTTCCATTATATAAATTCACAATTTATTTATAATGGTTATTATTATTAATAGTAATTATAATAAACATTCAATGGGCATTTAACTTCTACCGTACTCAAAACTTATTTCTTTTTTTTAATCTATAATATATATATATATATATATATATATATATATATATATATATATATATATATATGAGCAATGGTTTCCACCTTTTCACCTTTTAATGACATTTTGCGAGGCAAACTCTAGTCACTTAGAGTAATTTGCAAAACCAATTAAAATTAAAACCCAAATTCTTAGAAGTATATAAACATTAAATTTCTTTTAGCTCTTGGAGAAATTGAAGCAATATTAAACTAAAATGATCTTTGAAAACCTGTGGTTTGTCCATGAAATGCATCTCACAGTGGAGTGATTATAGTTAGAAGCCTAGATCACCCACATTTTGATCTAATAGCAAAGGCCCTTCCTGATGTCTAATGTTCATTTCTTCATGTGTGAAATCAGGAGTGCTAAAGGACAAAACCATTTCCTTGGTCAAGAACCCTTGGAAAATGCAGCTCCAAAGGATGTATGTGAAGAGTTGCTCTTAGCTGAACTCTCTGGAAATCAGATGGGGAGTTGATGCTTAGTTGCATGATTTGGATCAGTGAGTGCTCCTGGGCAGGCAAAGAAGGGCTGTTTTGTGGCCATGCTGTGACACAAGACCTGATGAAAACCTTGGTCACATCCCACATAGGAATCCAGAGCTGAAGTGTTCATCAGAGTTACCTTCATGCCTGATAGAAATGTCAGCTCTATATCCTCATGCCTGGGCAGGCTGTGGGATTGTGGCTGCACTGGGAGGTCACAGCCTTGGTCAGAGGTACTGTCTGCAATGGGGGCAGGCCCAGATGGGGCTGGCAGGCACATAATGGTCTAAGAAGCAAGTCCTTCCTGATCGGGCTGTATAAACCTCATCACTGTCTTTGTCAGCAATTGCCAACCAGTATTCACATGGCACTTACTCTGTGCCTTAAATTCTTTTATCTGCTCAGCTTAATATTATGGGCTCATGACGTATACTTCATTTTTATACTTTTCTGCTGGATGGTTAAGACCTAGGTAGATCAAAACTTATACACCAACACATGAACTTTATATTTCCTATGTGGTCATTGAAGTCCTCTCAGGGTTTATCTTGTAGTCCTGTACATTATTCTGTAGTTCCTTTGTCTGTGTCATCCATGTGGATGAGTCACGGCCAATGCTTGACCAGATAGCTCTCTGTGAGAGCTTGAGAGAAAGTTTTCTCTTCATGTGACTCTCCCCAGGCACACTTTAGAACTTCAATCTCTTTGCTCTGTGGCTCCATAATCTCCTTGTTCAGAAAATTTGGATCTCACCTGAGTTTCATGATGTTGCAGTACAGGTTCTCCTATCTCCTGAGTCTTCGCTGACCTTGAAAGGCTGGGGCCAAATGTTGGCTGGCCTTGTGGCTCTTCTATTTCTCCAACTCTGACTTGTGAACTTAGGTTGTTAACCATCCAGAAGAAAAGCTGATTAGTATCCTGCAGCATATGCCATTCACTTGGCCTTATCTGACTCAATTGATTTTACTTGTTGCATGTTTCCTTTTGTATTTCTGCTTTTCGCTTGTTATACTAGGGAGACTATATGATATTTATACATGTGTGTCCGGTTTATTTCACTTATGAGTATATGTTCAAGTGGCATCCACTTCAGTATAAATGCTTCAAACTTATAATTCTTAATAGCTGAGTAATACTCCATTATATAGAAATACCACATCTTTTTCAACCATTCCTCATGTGATGGACATCTTGGTTGTTTCCAAGATTTTGCTATCACACATTGCACTGCTATAAACATAGGTACACATATATCTCTATGATACAATGTATCCAAACCCTTTGGGAAAATTCCCAGTAGGGGGATACCTGGC
>PVKA01012784.1:0-56857 GCA_004027165.1 Ctenomys sociabilis
ACCACAAAAATCAGTTCAATCTTCCTTGCTACCATCACTGAAAACCACTACTGCCAAAGTCACCATAACTCTCCTGATCACTCCAAAGGTCCCCGTTAAGTTGTTTTTTCCTGATTTCTAAAGTGACTATTTATTATCTGCCTTCTCCTTAAAACTCCCTTCAATCTGACATCACTTTGTTAATTTCTCTTTCTAGCTATTCAATCTTAAATCACGAGCTCTTCATCAATTTCCTGCATCTTTTATATGCAGTACTAAATCTGGTAACTTTGCATCTCATTTTTTATTCTCTCTATACAAGATTTCTTCTAATTTCATGAGCAGCTTCAGAGCTCCAGATACAACCTATTGGCCATAACTACCTAGATAACCCCAGGCAACTTTATTTTTTTCTCAATTCCATAAATTAACCCATTTATTATAGGCTAGGGATGTCTCAAATAGTAAGAACTTCTACTGGTCTTCCAATTTCTCCAGTCTTCTAACAGCTGACTTGACTGTGACCACAGAAGTGGCACTATAGGTCTGAGCGCCGCCAGCCATGGTTTTCATGCAGGAACCACAGTGCCTACACAACTTTAAACTCAACATATAGAGCTGGAGGTATAGCTTAGTGGTAGAGTGCCTGGCATGAGCAAGGTCCTAGATTCAATCCCTAGTACTCCAAAAAGAAAGAAAGAAAGAAAAAAAAAAAAGAAGTAAACATGTACAAAGTAGAAACCCTTAAGAGTAAATGAGACAGTATCATTCACCTGCTTAAAAATAGCTTAAAATTTTTCAGGGAAAAATGTTTAAATCCCCTATGATATGCACACCTCCCATGATAGGCTCAATCTCCATAACACTCTTTCCTTTCCATCCTATTCCTCTATTCTCTAGCCATGTTGAATACAAATGCTTCTCAACTTAAGACGGGATTTCATCCTAATACCTACCATAAGTTTCAGGTATACAATGAAAATGTTTTGGCTTTCTTGTGTACACTACTGTGGATTGAACCCACTGGACTATAACCCCAGCCCTTTTTTATTGACACAAAGTCTCTATAACAAATGAGCCAGGCTGCACTTGAACTTGTGACCTTCCTGCCTCAGGCTCCTAAATTACTGGGGTTACAAGATTAGGTCACCATGCCCAGTTTAGGGACTGCATTGAGTATGTTTAACAAACATCTTCCTTAAGCTCACAACTACAGTGGTATGCTTAAACCACTCACATTAACCTACAGTGGGGCAAAATCATCTAACAAAAAGCCTATTTTATTAAAAAAAAAAAAAAAAGTACTGAATAGTTCATGTAATTCATCAAATATTGTCAATGAAAATCAGAATGACCATGTAAGTATTCACCATGTATAGTTTGTGCACAGTTTTTTGTTTGTGTGTTTTGTAGTTTTTGTTCTTTTGTCCTGAGACAGTGTCTATGTAGCTCAGGCTGGCCTGAAACGCATGATGATCCTCCTGCCTCAGCCTCCTTGGTACTGGGATTACACCACCCTGCCAAGCAGGTTATTTATGTGAAAAATAGATTCTACTCAATGTTTAACACTCTTACAGTACTGTAATGTTGAAAAATCCTAAATTGAACAAACCATCATTAATCAGGTTCTATGTGTATTTTCATTCTCTAGGCAGTTTGTACAGTTCATGCTTTATGACTTTGAACATGAGCTCCCTATCTGTAGTACCTTTCCAAATTGGCTCAATGCTGATTCTTTCAAGATTCAATTCAGGCACAGCTTCTTCCAAAATACTTTGAGTGACTTTGACTCTACTTTGTAGTAAGTCTCCTCCCTTCCACACACTCTTAAAGCAAGAAAATTTAGCTTGTAAATAGCACATACAACATTGAATAACTGCTATTTACCTATTACTCAGAGATAACATGTCTCATGAACACGGTTAGCACTAGTTAGATTAACAGATACTAGACTGAAATTTACATAAATACATCCCTTGATATTCTCTAAACAATAGCGCTCAAAATTTAGCCTACATCACAATCT
Organism: Ctenomys sociabilis; assembly: GCA_004027165.1. Taxonomy (NCBI): domain Eukaryota; kingdom Metazoa; phylum Chordata; class Mammalia; order Rodentia; family Ctenomyidae; genus Ctenomys; species Ctenomys sociabilis. The sequence goes on from PVKA01012784.1 coordinate 2,006, forward strand.
CCAATGTAAAAAGAAAAGCACTCCAGATACAGAGCTTATGGTCAGAGTCACAGAGGAATGAAGTGTACAAATCACTTATAAAAAGGACATGTGTAGTCTAATGATTTGTTAAAATTAACACCAGGAAAACATGAAAGTGACAATAAACATTCACCTACATTTTAAAAAATCTGTAAAATCCAGACAATTCCCAGAGTTGTTCCAAGGCAGAGCCCAACATATTGGCAGATGATACTACAGCTGCTGGTCCAAAACCATATTTTGAGACTCAACGTCTCCAACACACATCTCTTTTACAAACTTCCAGATTAAAGTGTCTTCTAGATGCCTTCAACTCTCCCTTCTGGAATCCTATCCATCTCTTTAAACTGAGCCAGTTTTCCCTTCCTTTATAAAACTTTCCCTAATTCTCATCTTGCTCTTTCCTCAATTTCTATCAGGCTTTGAGTATATTATTCATATGATATTCATCACATCCTACCTTTCTTCACAGTAAGTGAAATAAGCCTTTAATTAATCTAAAATCCTCAACAAATCGCACAACAACGAGCAAATATCAGACAAAAATCCACAAGTATTTATTCATATGAATAAATCCCAGGTCTGTCTGACTTGCTTAATCCTCATAACCCAATCTCACTTCCTTATACTGCCTTATAATCAATTACGAACACCTTATTCTTCATACTTGTCTCTTCCTCTCATTGTTGATTGACCCTATGCGTCTTTATCTTGTACCTTCAAATATGTTATTCTTCCCATTCAATACAGGCTATAATAAGGGAAGAAAATGCCTTCATTGATGTAAATTTTAATTCTGTGGCCCTGATGAGTAGCCTGTTTTTAAAGAAAATCATAAACAGTAATAAATTTGTTTTAAATTCCGGTTATAGACTGTAGAAATAGACAACTTTAATAGCACACAAAGGGCTTGGTATAAAATTTCACATTGTCTAAAGAAACAAACCTTAAATAAACTAAGTTCATATAAGCACCCAAAAGAGTGAAGTTTTTGTTTGTCTCTTTTATAACTCTCGCTGGTTATTCTGAACATACTTACATTTTTTGTTAATATAACTTACAAGTCCCCTACTATCACTGATTTATTGAAGTAATTTATCAGGAATAAAACTCAGTGCTTGCCACACAAACATAGCAAACCTGAGTTACACCCCCACACACCCAGCATCCAAAACAAAATCCATTATTTTCTGTCCCAACAAAAGCAGACACAAACAACCTGACTTGGAGAAATTCCTTGGAGTTCAGTATCACAGACGTTTAAATACAGATCCTACCTAGTTAAAAGATTCAACTACATTTTAAAAGTTCTATCACTTTCTCCTTACTTCAATAAATCAGTGACAGCAAGAGACTTGTAAGTTCTATTAACAAAAAATGTATGTTCAGAATAACCAGTGAGAGTTATAAGAACTTTTCCAAAGGGAGCAAAAATTTTCAAAAATACATGTTCGATTAATTATAAAAACTTGTAATTAATACAAATATTAATTAATACCCACCCCAAAGTTTGGATTATTTGAATTAAGTAGTATACCACATAGCAAAATTGAGGTATTGGTATGATTTTGAAATTCCCAAACCAATGCTACAATTCAGCCGACCAAAATAATCCTGAACTTAGGAAGCCACTGCTTCCCGGAATTATGTTAGTCCCAAAATGGTACTGAAAGGATGGGGCAGAAAAGAGGGGTGATAAGAAAACATTATAAGGAAACTGGAGGTGAAAAGCCATAAGATAATGACCTGGAAGAAAGCAGCACATAAGGCACATCCTAAAATACTTTAAAAGATTAGGAAACACTGAGTACCAACAAGAGATTTAAGAGCTTGAGTGGGTGGGTACAGGGTTGGGAGGTAGTACAGTGGTGGAACACATGCTTAAAACCCTAAACCTTGCACCAAAAAAGGAAACACTCAAAAATAAACACATAATCTTGAAGGTCCCAAGCTTCAAGTACAATATATACAAAGTTTCGTTAAAGTACTTAATTCCCATCTTCAAGAGACAGTTACAACAAAAAGACTGTACTATGAATGGCCATGATTTTTCTAAATTGTTTTCAGTACAATCTGGGAAAGCCTAAGTTTTGTGACTTTGGCTGTCTAAAACTATCTGAGCTGCCTCCAAAGCTGACAGGGAAAGACATGCTCTACACAGCAAAATCACAAATCATTGTTAAGTCTGCTCCTAACCTGGTTTTTCAGTATGCCAGTAAGCACACTTGTCCTATATTTTTTTTAAAGGTGACTCACTTGAATATTCTAATTTCACATTATTCCCTCACCAGCACTACCAAATTGATTTTCTATTGCAATCAAGAGAATTCCTGTTTTCAGTAATCCGCCAGAATATCTAAAGTACTTAAATTTTACGTAGAGTGGAAGACCACACAATCAAAATGTAAGAAACTAGCCAATATCAAAAAATCCTCTAACTGTTCAAAGACTTTGGACAAAGTATAAGATTCCAACCTCTCCTTCGAATAACATACATACAGAACTGCCACTGCTATTTTTTTTTCCACTACAATTCTCCATTACAAAAAGGACACGGTCTAACCCAAGCAAGAGAACTGGTAAAGTAACAGGCTTAAAGGGCGTCGATGGTTTCTTGGCTATAGTGACAGGCAAGAGACACACCCCTAGCGTTGGTCTGAAACACTACAGCACTGAATTCTACCTAGGGATTAATGCGAGGATAAGGAAAGACAAATTTAAATCGCCATGATTCAAAAACAACCACCCCAAGAGACAGACACACGAAGGTAACAAAGAAAATAAAACATTCTGGCTAGCAGGGAAGCGCTAAAAACTAAGCACCCCCATTTCTGTAAGACCAAGCTGTCTTGTTTTCATGAATATACACCTTGGTGCTTTCCGGTTGGCCAATGCAGAGAAAAGCAGCAGCTAAAGAAAACACCCTACGATTGCAAACAGCAGCCACATAAATACAGGACAGAACAGAAGCAAGTGGCAGAATTCCTGCCAAGACTCATTGCTAAAAAATAGGGAATGAGTGGGAGAAGGAGCAGCTCGGGAGAGAAAGTGGGTCTTACATAAAGCGCCATTTGTCACCTATTATCATTTCCCCGGGATTTCAGAATCCCCTCCAACTTGGAAAAGAGAGTGAGTCTGGGGGCGGGAGGGGGGCTCCACGTGGAGGAGGATGGGGAAGAAGTGACGCTGAGCGACAGGGTCAGCGCCGGGCAGCCAGCGGGCGGGGGCGGCGACGAGGGTCGCGCCGGGGCGGAATCCCGGCCGCGCGGGCGGGGCGGCACTGGGGCGCCCCAGAGGCCCAGGGCGGCGCGGGGGCCCCGCCGTCCTGTCAAGCAGCCGGCTCGCCGCCCCCGCCGGCCGCCAACACGCTCGAGCCGCGGCGGCACCGGTCGGTCCCGGGTCTCTCGAATTTTCCACCGGGGAAAAGACCGCCGGGCGGGGTTGGGGCCGTCGGGGCTCGGCAGCGGCGGGCGGGGACAGAGGGTGCACCGAGAAGCCAGGGTCTCACCATTTTGCTCGGCGGGTCGGCGAGTCGCGGGCGAGGAGGAGAGTGTCGGCGCGGTCGGGCTCCGCAGGAAGCGGCGGCAGCGGCGGCCCTCGGGACGCCCGGGAGGGGGTGCGGCTGGGGGGAGGGGAGGCGGCGCCGCGGGGCCCGCGCCGGCCGGGTGACTGGGCACGCGAGGGAGCGGGCAGGGCGGGGAAGAAATTAAGGTCGAGATTCAGAGCCCCTGAGCGCGGGAGGAGAGACGCGGGAGGGAGGAGAGGCAGAGAGGAGCGGAGAGGGGGCCGAGAGGGCCGGGCGGCTCCGGGGCTGCAGCCTCGCGCTCGCGCCGGAGCCGTGACGGACTCACTGCAGTGGCTCGCGCTGACCCGCAACCTCAAGGCACGAAAAGGGGGGAGGGCGGGAGAAGGAGGGGAGAGCGGAGCGCAGCGGCGCGCGGGGCGGAGGGCGGGGGCGCGCGGGGCCGGCCGCGGGGGTGGGGCTTCCGCGAGCGCCGCACATCCGGGAACCCGCGCGCCCGCTCGGCGCGGCTGCCGCGGCGCTCTAGCGAGCTCTGGTTGGGGAGCACGGAGCGCGCGGACCACGTTCCCCCTCCGCGCCGGCCGCCCCCTGCGTGCGAGGGGAGGGGAGCAGGGGGCCGGGGGCGCGGACGTCGGTGACGTCGCATAGCGGAGCCCTTCCTGTCACGTGGCTGGAGGCGGGCTGGGCGAAAGGCAAGGTGGGGAGGAGGAGGAAATGCGAGGGTTCCCCAGCGGGGAGGAAACGCCGAGGGTGTGCTAGCTGCCAGGGCTGGTGGGGCTGGGGGGGAGGGGGCCGAGCAGTGGAAGCCTGGCGCGGGGAGGAGCGGTCTAGAGGTGTGCGGCCTGGCCGACGCCGCCCCAACGAGAGACCCAAGTCTCAGATTGTGCAGCCACAGGAAATCAAAGGCGACTTAGCGGCTGCCCACTCCCTTGGACCCGCAGGCGAGCAGCGCGGCACATCTGCACCGTTGTCACCCTGGTGCAGCACCCGCGAGGCCACACTAGTGTGAACTGACCGGAGCGCGGCTGGAGAGCAGAGAGCCGAAGCTGGCCGCATCGTGAGGTGTGGGGCACCCACCGCACGACAGAGAAGAGGGGTTGCTTCGCAGTCCTGCATACCTCCTCCTCCATCTCATTCTCGTAATCTTTGCAGCCGCCCTTTGGCAGGATGCATCACCGGTTGTTTTTGACAAACACTTGCGGGCATATTGCCCGCTTAATCCTTTTAGTGCTGTCTGCACTAATGGCGATTACCTTCCCCGAAATTTTAGACGGCAGGAAATAAAATACAGAAAAGCGTAAAGAGAAAAGTTACGCACGAAAATAAAGAAAAAGAAAGCTGGCAGGAGAGATGTGGTGTGGATTATGATGAAAATATTTTTGCAACAGTTTGTGTGCGTGTGTGTGTGTCACTTGAGAGGGAAAAAAAAAAGACCAAGGTTTCTGAGTTAGAAACTCCTTAGTGATAAGTCCTTCGAGTAGTTCCGTTAAATATATATATATTTATGTATATATATATATATATATATATGTATATATATATATATATATATATATATGGCAGTCTGTTTTTGCTTCTTTACAGGAGACTTATTTCTTTTCTATGTTAATTATTTGTCCGTGTAATAGATAGAAAATAGAGGCTCAGCATACCCTACGTGTCTTCTTTCCCAAGAGATATTTTGATTCTGTCCAGGTGAATGAGATAAAAGTAACTTAGACATGAAGAGTCCTGCAGTGAACAGATCAGGGAAGGACCAGAAAGTGACAGTGTCTTCCGCTACTCGATTTGGGTTTCCTGATTTAGATAGGTTACTACTTGATACTAATATGCTACCGAAGTAAAGTTAAGGAAAATCCCTCATGTGTAATATTTTCTAAATATATTTAATGCTTTATCAAAAATGTTTTTCTTAAAAAAGACTTTTTTCAAGTAGTATTAAAAATTCATGTTTCTTTAATAATTGCTGCAGTTGTGTGTATCCTTCAGACATTTTCAATGAAAATCAAATTGTCATTTGATAGCGTTAAAAATAAGGTTTGGAGTGAAGAAAATTTAAAGTAGCCCATAATTTTATGTTTGAGGCAGTTTAGGCTGCACTTATACAACAAATATCTGTGAACCTAATCAGAAATTAGCCAAGAATTATGAAACATTGTTAGGTTCTGACAGACCAAAGCAAGAAAAATAAGGCCTATCAATTTTCTTGCTCCTGCTCTTCCTGCTGATCTGTCACTAACCGTTTAAAGGTCTGCTGGGCCTTGGGTCTACTACATTAAAGTGTTGGCATGTAATAGGTTGCATCTCCAACAATAACACTAATCTGAATCCCATGAGCAATCTAAAATTTACATTTAATATTTCCCACCCCAGCCCCCGAACACTCTTGAAAAAGAAACTGATCACTAGCCAGCCTGGTTTCTCTTTCCATTAAATTGTGGTGTGAAGCTTAGCTAGAGAGAGAACTGGTACCAAATGGTCCTGCTAAAAGCAACTTAAAATTTAGATAAGTGAACAAGCAATGGACATATCTATGTTATTTTTCCTAGAAAAGTTACCTTTAAGAATTACAAGGCATTGTAGGCCCTCTACATCATGCTAATATCCAAAAAGCTACTTTAATTTAGTTTACAGTCTTGAGGATTGAGTCTAGGGTCTTTGCACTGTTATATCCTAGCCCTTTCTTAATTTTTACATTGAGCTAGGCTATCACAAAGTTGCCCAAAGTGAGCTTGAATTTGTAATTCTCCTTCAGGTTCGGAGAGCACCAGAGCTACAGGTGTGCTCCATAGAGGCTGGCCCACACTTTGGGTCTGGGGATGGAACCCAGCGCTTTTACAGCTGCATTCACCAGTCCTTTTAAATTCTTTCTAAATTTTGAGGCAAGCTCTCCCTGAGTCACTAAGCCTAGCTGGCCACATTATGCTTAAAAGCAATGACCAATATAATTTATTTATAAGTGATATTTAAGAGTTACAGATAAGCTGAGAGTGATGATACACACCTACAATCCCAGTACTCTGAGAGTCTAAGGAAGATTACCAATTGGGAGTCCACCCTGGACAGATTAACATGATCCTGTCTCAAAAAAACTGTAAAAAAGATTGGGGATGTTGCTCAATGAGAAGTCCTAGCTTCAATCCCCCATAATGAAAAAAGGAAAAAATGCTACAGAATAAACAAATTACTTTTCCTACAAAATTTTTGTGAATAGCACGGGAGGAGGGAGAATGGGGGGGGAAGAAATCAAGTCATATCATGATTAGAAACTGAAAAAAATTACTATTCCTGTTTTTTTAAAGCATTCCAGTGGACTATTTCCCCGAAAACTATGCACTTTTATTCATGAATTATTATCTTGGTAACTTTCCTTATTGCTGAGACAAAATACCCGACACCCAGTGTTAAAGGGAGGAAAGGTTTGTTTAACTTGCACTTTGTAGATATTTCAGCCCATAATTGCCTGGCTCCAAGGCCAAGCAGCTCGGCCAAGGGGCAGGTGTTCCTTGCAGACACCAAAAACAGCAAGGGGAGATGACTCTTTTTGTCCCTTATACAATGTGCAGGCTATCCACATGAGGGCAGGTGAAGCACTCACACCCTAAATCCCAGCACTGAACTGTTGTCAGTCACAAACTAGATTCAACCATCTCTGAAAAGCCCACCCACCATGTCTATATAGAGGCTCTAGGGGAACATGCAGACACAAACCATAACAATTACATTTATTAGGGCCGGCCAAATAGCTCAGTGAATTAAAGTGCCTACAAGCAGGCACAGGGTCTAAGGTTCAATCCAATCCCTGGGCCTGCCATGCCGGCCCTGCCTCCGGGGGTGCACTGAGTTGGCAACTGAGACTGGGCATGTGACACACACCTGTAATCCAGCTCTTGAGAGGCTGTAAACAGGTGGATCATTGTGAGTCCGATCTAGTAGTGAGACCCTGTACAGCCTGTAGACCCTTCCCTAAAAAAAAATACACTTAGTAATGTCAATGAAAAGCATGGAGCAATTAAAAAGGCTTAAAAGTAATGCCTGATCCTTTTTAAAACATACATGTTATTAATACAGACAGGGGAAACACCAACCTCCTCTCTCAAATAAAACATACCTGTCCACTTAAGAATTCCAGATTGAAGCGCATTTGTGCCTTTTTTTAAATTTTCACCAGGCATGGAGGGACACGCCTGAAATCCCAACGCTTGGGAGACTGAAGCAGGAGGATCTCTAGGTGTTTGTATCTAGTGAGACCTTGTCTCAAAAAACAAAATTTTAAAAAGTGTTGTACCTTTTTGTCATGTGATGTCCTTCCACAAAACTCCCCTGTGGGTGGGCACTTGGCTGCCTGCAGCATCTGTTGTCTTCTGTCAGAAGCTTTTTGGTTTTCGTAGTAAGGAGACATCAGCAATGCAAGCTAACCCCTTGCTCCATGGTGGATTGAAGAATGGTTTCCTAGCACCTGATATCGGCAGGAGAAGTGGGGTGTTGTTACCTTCTTGCTAAGGAGCAGAAGTTTGTGCTGAAAGTTCTAAATTCTATCCTGGGAACTCATTTCTGCACAGAAACTATTTGACAAAATAGCAACAGCCTTCCTACAAGAACCTACTTAAATTATACTGTAGCTGAAATTCTGTATATGTTGTCCTGAAAAAAATAAAAAGTACCTTTTTATTACCAAACCAATATATGAAAATCAGTTGTATTTCTATGACTTAATGGAAACAATACTCTTAAAATATTTAGGAGTTATTGAGTTTGGAGAAAATATATGGAGAGTAGAAATTTTTTCTTCAAGCTTAACTTTTTTTTTTTTTTTTTTTTTTTTTGCAGAACTGGGGATTGAACTCAGGCCCTTGCCAGGCAAGGTCTTATTCTACTGAGCCATCTCCCTGGCCCCAACTATTTTTAAAATGATAAACATTTTGCAACTTTTCCAATCCCACAAGAGAATCAACATTTGAGTTGTTCAGAGTAAAGATTTTTATCAGTTTTTAAATGAAACATGAATTAGGATAATGATTTTTTGTTATATGCTTTATTTTTTATGCTTGAGACTGTTCTCATTATGTTGCCAAGCCTAGTCTTAAACTCATGAACTCAAATGATTCTCCTCCTCAGAGTCCTGAGCATGTGAGGCTACATGCACAGGCCCCATGGTACATCACAGGGCAATATTTAAATTAGGAAAAGCTTTCAAAGTGATAAATCAGTTATGTAAGTTATTACTGTACTAAATACTAAAAAGAAAAAGAGAAAATACTTTCTGATATTTATTCCTACATCTCTTGCATCATGATTTTCAGGAAAAAAAAAACAACACTGATTTTATAGGCAGTTAACAATTTTTGCATAATGCACTGTATTTTTATTTTTCTTTCTTTTTTTCCCCCAGTACTGGGGATTGAACTCAGGACCTTGCACTGGCCAGGCAAGCACTTATCCTACTGAGCTATCTCCCCAGCCCCTTGCACTGTATTTTTCTATGAGCTTTTTTTTTTTTTTTTCAGTACTGGGGATTGAACTCAAGACCTTGTGCTTGCCAGGCAAGTGCTTATTCTACTGAGCTATCTCCCCAGCCATATAGCTGGTTTTTTTGGTTTTTTTTTTAAGGAACTGGGAATTGAACTCAGACCCTTTTGCTTGCCAGGGAAGCACTTACTCTACTGAGCCATCTCCCCTAGTCCGGCACTGTATTTTTCAGTGCTGATTATTTTTCCATATGTTGCAGGTGTGTAATTACATAAAAATGATTATCAAAACCAAGAATTAGAAGAAAGAGATAAGAAAATAGAAAAGCAATAGAAACAGGCCACAGGCAAAATGAAAGGTATTGTCTACAGTGGAAGAGGAAAGTGATAAGAATGGTGATGGGCTGTCAGAAGGCCCAGGAGTACCAGCCTGAAAGGTAAAAGAGAGGACTTCAAGGTCAACAGGTGGAATACTGTCATCCAGTGCTCCTGGGGGGGTCAGAGAAGTGTTGACCAAGGTTGATGGAGGCATGGGTTACATCTGTTATAGTGCCACTGAGGTGTTCCAGGCTACGTTTTGCTTTGTTATGTTCTGTTTTGTGTTTTTCAGTACTGTGAAGATTGAACCGGGGGCTCGTCACTGAGATCTCCCCTCAGTCCTTTTAATCCCCCTCTCACCTTTAGGGTTTTGTAAGTCACTAAATTTCCCAGTTTAAAGTTGTTTTTCTAAATTAAAAAAATCCCTTGTTGGGGGCCGGGGAGATAGTTTAGTAGAATAAGTACTTGTGATTATATGAAATGAGTACACTGGAGTAACTCTGTAATAACTCAGCTGATATTTGAAAGGTATGTGGAGTGATCAAAACTACAGTGAATGTTTAAATTAAAAGTTTTCATTCCAGTAGAAGACACATTGTCATTAACCCCTCAAGATACTCCCCTCCCTGTGAATGTGCTTGTCCCATCTCGGTTACCACTTTCTGAAGCAATTCTAGAAGTCCTCTTTCATGTGTTTAGCTGTGTTGTCATGGCTGCCTCAGTGTCCTAAATCAATGTATAATGTTTTCATGGTCATTTTAATTTGGAGGAAAAGCCAGAAATCAGATGGTGCCGAGCGAACAAGAAGACAAAGACACATCCTAGTGCTTTCCACCACCTGCCTTTCATTGAATGGTACTCAGCAGCAGCATTTCCAGTGTTCCTTATCATACCTTGGGGACTTCTAGAGGCGCTTCAGAAACTGGCAAGAATGAAAGGGCAAGAGTGTTAGATGTGTTAAAGAGTATTTTGTGGGAGATTAATGTGTCTTATAATATGTTTTTAATTTAAACACTTACTGTGTATAGCCTTCAAGAACGCACTGATTCGAGGTAAGGCAACAACATTTTTTTAGGTTATGACCCTTGTGTCCTAGGGATTAACTCATTTTAGATGGCCGTCTTCAGAAGTTCCCACTGCTTTTCTTGAGAATAAGGGAGAAATGTCACCGTGATGCCATTGAGTTGGAAATTAACCACAGTGGAGCGTAATTAGGACAGCATTTTCTAGATGGTGTTGTAGAGAGAGTAGGGGTGCTCAGGCTAAATATGAAGTTGTAGTAAGTTGTCTTTGCTTGCCCTTTACTTGTGTTCTTCTCACTAGAGGAAATTGTTCTGAACATTATACATTTTGTAACAACCTGTTCTCCTTTTTACCTGATCCTGGGTACTAGGTAATTGTTTAGTGACATAAATGTAATACATTAATTCTAAAGGATCCTTGTGGGGAAAAAAAAAACTATTGGATCATCAACATAAATATTGTAGCAAATATTTTAAGTACAGAGAAGTATAAGGAAAAAAAGTTAACTGTATTCATACCATCATAATCATTGCTTATGTTTGGAGGGCTATCCAATTATATGTATCTATTTATTAATTGAGCACATGTTGTTTTATTACTTTTCCATTTAATATTTGGGGAGTGTTTCTCACCATTAAATATTTTAATGTATTCAATAAAATTGCTGTATATCTTCATTTGTTTAATAAGCCCCCTATAAATTTTGACTTCAGTGTTTTCTGAACATAGTATTTTATTAATATTTTTATAAATCTTTGTTCACACTTTTGGTTTTCTTTTTTTAGGAACTGATCGTAGTACTAGGACTACTAATCCAAAGTGTATAAACATCCTGTGTGTTTTTTGACACTGAGCCTCCCTATGTTAGCCAGAGTGGTTTTTTTCTTTCTTTCTTTTTTTTTCTTTTTTTTTTTTTTTTATGTGCAACCAGGGATTGAACTCAGACCCTTGCGCTTGCCAGGGAAGCATTTATTCCACTGAGCCATCTCCCCGGCCCTCCAGATTTGACCCCACAGGTGGTCTCCCTCTGTTGCTCAAGCCATGCTTCTGCCTCAGCCTCCCAAGTACCTGGGGCTGCAGGCATGCATCACCATGCCTAGCAGTAAAGGCTTAAGGTTACACATGGGACTTAAATGTATACATATACAACTTAAAAATGACTACTCTATTTAGTCAAATGGGCTATTTCTAGATGATATTGTGGAGAAAATAGGGCATACTCAGCCCAGCTGGCGTAAATTTGTGCCAGCGTACATTTCCAATCAACAGTACCCATTTCCCCACAACTACTTGTGAACTGATGTATCCTTTAAGTGTAAATTTGGGAGGACTTTAAGCAATTTATGCCTTATCTTAATTTTTATTTCTGGTAAAACAGCATTTTTCTACAGTGTTGACCTGTTACTTCATCTTCTAAGAATATATTACTGTGATTTATGTGCCCTTTGCCCACTTTCTAAGGGGAAATTGGCCTATAAGAATTTTTTCTATGTGAAGGCAATAATCGCCTTCACATGTAATTTACCTAAGTTTCTAGTTTGACTTTTGTTTCCATTTGTGGCAAATTTCATTTTTGGTTTTTTTTTTTTTTTTTTTTTTTGAGAAAGGGTCTCACTGTAGTTCAGGATGTCCTTGAGCTCACTGTGTAGTTCAAGATAGCCTCAAACTCATGGCTCTCTTCCTGCCTCTGCCTCCCAAGTGCTGGAACTACAGGTGTATGCCACCACCAGTTGACTTTGTGGCTGGCAGTTTTATGGGTTGTTCTGGGGTCTTGTTGTGGGGGAAGTACCAGAAACTAAACTCAGGACCTCATGCTTGCCAGGCAAGCACTGTGCCACTGAACTAAATCCCTGGCTCAGCAATTTTAAAATTCACTTTTTCACTCTATATATGGAATAAAATGTAACATCTGGACAATAACTGAGTTCATATCCTCATTATGTAAATATTTCCATAATTAAGGCCCTTTTGTCATTAGTAATCCATGTGGTCTAAGTTGAACAGTGCATGTGTATTCAATGACTAATTTGAAGGTAGTCTATCTAATAAGTAACCAGCTTTTATGTGCAGATATGGTTTGATATTGCCTGCATACTGTTACCTCTCTCTCTCTCTCTCTCTCTCTCTCTCTCTCTCTCTCTCTCTCTCTTCTCTCCTTTTTTTGGGGGGGGTTTAGGGATTGAACTCAGGACCTTGCACTTTCCAGACAGGCACTGGTGCCACTGAGTTATCTCCCTGTAATCGCTACTTTTTTATTAAAAATTTCATTTTGATCCTAAAACTAAGCAAAATTGAGGCACTCTCATCCCAATACTTCAGGAATCTGAGCAGGAGAATCACAAGTTCAAGCCCACCCTAGGAAACTATCAAGATGCTATCTCAACAGGACTAGAAAGCTGGGTACAGTGGCACATACCTGAAATCCTAGCACTGGGAAGACTGAGGCAGGAGGATTGCCATGAATTCAAGGACATCCTGGGCTACAAAGTAAATTCAAGAGTTCAGAACATTGCCGTAAAAGTAGGAAGAATATTTTTAAATTAGGGATTTAACTCAGGCCCTTGTGCTTGCCAGGCAAGCACTTATTTGGCTGAGCTATCTCCCCAGCCCTGACACTGCCTAAAAAGTAAAAAAAAAAAAAAAAAAAACCCTAGGGCCAGCAAGATAGCTAAGCATACTAAGCACCTGCTCAGGCAAGCACAGTGACCAGGGTTCAATCCCTGGCTCCACATGCTCCGCCCCTGGCACACTGAGCAGGCCACCGAGACTGGGCATGCTGGCACATGCCTGTGATTCCAGTGCTGTGGAGGCTGAAAGCAGGAAGGTCACTGTGAGGCTGAGCTGCATAGTGAGAACCTCTACCTAATACATTAAAAGTATATATATTTTAAAGGCTGGAGATTATTTGACTATCAAGGTATTTATGAATAACAGGACTTTTGTCCTCTTAAAGCCTCATCAGCACTTGTAGATTTATAAGTACAATCTGCCAAGAAAAGAAGAGCTTTGTGAATAGCAATGAAAGCAGTGAAGAGTGAAGAAACAGAATTTCCAGCATATCCATTATGTGCAGCTTTTCCCATAAACTCATGCTGCAGCTCCACTGCTTGTAGTCATCACCCTGCTTGTCTTTTCCCTACATTAAAGCCCTGAGCTTTAAAATCCTCAGCCTACTGAGTTCCCCTCCCAGCTCATGCCCTGTCTCTACATCCCTTCTTTTCCTTGCTTCTCTTCATGGGATCCTATCAAACACTGAAGTTAGCAGTTACGCTGGACCTTCCTAAAAGCTGGAGGATGGTTCTATTTGTACAAAGCAGGTTATGAAAAGTATTTTACTTATTTATTTTTGGTACTGGAACTTGAACTCAGGACCTTGAGCCTTCCAGGTGGGCTCAGAGCCACTGAGCTATATCCCTGGCCCATGAAAAGTATTTATTTATTTATTTATTTATTTATTTATTTATTTATTTATTTATTATGTATTTGGTACCAGGTCTCACTATGTAACTTAGACTCACAGTGACCCTCCTATTTTCAGCCTTCCCAGTGCTGGGATTGTAGGCATGCACTGCTGTGTCTGGGTGTCGGTGGCTCAGTGAGGTGGGCATAGTGGGTGTGGCATGTGGTGTAGGAGATCAAACCCCAGTCCCTGCACTTGCCTAAGCAGGTGCTTAATCTGTGAGCTATCTTTTTTTTTTTTTTTTCAGAACAGGGATTGAACTCAGGCCCTTGAGCTTGCCAGGCAAACGCTCACTCTACTGAGCTATCTCCCTGGCCCTTGCTGAGCCATCTTGCTGGAACAGAGTCTCCTTCTAATACACAGTAGAATAAATAAGAGTGCTAGTCACAATGATATATTGTGATCATCTATTCATTGCCAAACTATCTGGACGTTATGGGAAAAAATAGCTTTTTTAAATTTTTTTTTTAGTCAGGGTCTCATTTTGTAATTCAGGCTCCCCTCTCTATACAGCCGAGACTGGCCTCACACTCCTGGCGATCCTCCTGCCTCAGCCTCCTGAGTGCTGGGATTTCAGGTGTGTGCCATCATGTCCAACAGAAAGAACCTTCTTCAAGCTAAGAAGTCTTTAACCCTACAGTCTTTGTTTAAATATGACTATGTCTTTTTTTTTCTAAATTGTGCAGTAACACAAAATTTCCTAAAATAGAATAAAGGTTACATAAAATGAAAGTTATGGCATACTAGTATTCCCTTTAAGTTTAAATCTAAATGTGTAAATATTCAAGGTCTGTTATGGCTCATATCTAGAGTGCTCCCAAAAGCCTTGCCATAGATGGGGCTTTTTCAAGGGGTCTAGATCTAGAGTGTGTGATGCAGGGACTGATTTATGATAGAGTGCTAAGATCAAGGGCACTAGAATTAAAGATGTGGGTGCTACCTGCCCTAAGTAACCCACACGAAATGTAAGGGACAGAAAGATCTGTGGTCTTCCCTCGTTTTGCTACATTCTGCCACCATGAACGGTTTCCTCTCTGCTATGCTTATCTGCCATGCTACCCTGCCATGGGACTGTAGACTGAAAGACTGTAGACTGTAGACTGAAATTTCTACAAACAGTGAACTAAATAAACCTTTTCCTCCTTAACTTTGGGTGTCATTATTTTGTCTGAGCAATGAGAAAAGTAACTGAGACAAGGCCGAATTAATAGTGGGTGGTTTCAGTGTACAATAAAACCTCTTTAATCTGAACACCAGAGATGCTGCGTTTGTGTTTAACTGATGCTTTGAGAAAAATACTAGTGTTCAGAAGCCCAGTGCAAAGGGATCTGATTGCCCAAAGGTCTGGGATTCTTACAGGGCTGAGATCATGAGGAAGTCTCAGATGCTGTAAACAGCCATGGTGGAGGCAGGCATCTTCTTGTGATACCGTAACACAGGCACTGGCCAGGTAGGGCCAGCAGGATGTTTAGATAGTGGTGGAGGGGAGGATTAGTTATGATAAACACTGAATTCAAGAACTTTGAAGCTAAACAGAGTGCACAGGACCCTAGAGGCATAGACCTGAGCCTGGCTGGTTAGCAGGGCAAGAATGGTAGGCATGTTTGAAGGACATGGAAGTGAGTATTAGCATCTGTACAAGCACAATGTTAAAGACTTTGAAGCCTCTACCCTGTATGTTTTAAGCCATGTTAGATGACTAGCAATAATTTTATGAGTTTAAGAATGGAGATTAAGTACTGGGGCTATAAGAGGAACACACATTTGTGTGATTCTATAACCCAAATGTTTACTACTGTGTGCATAGCTCTGTGTGTGTGTGTGTGTATGTGTGTGTGTGTGTCTGTCTGTACATGGATTATATTCTTCATTTTGAAATGAAGTAAGAACATTGTGTTTCGTAATTGTTTCGCCCAACAACTGTGGTGTTCTTGTAACAGTTTTGCTCTGAGACCTCTGGAAGCAAAGTTCCCAGTCTTGAGATCAAGCCTTTACCTATATCCAAGCCGAAGGCCATACTCGAAGATAAAGCAATTCCTTCCATAAAGAAGAGCACCCACCATGCAAAAGCTGCCATGGGTGTAGACATTTGTCCATCTGTCAGTGGAGACAGGACAAGGACAATGGTCTAATTTCATCAAGTAAAAAAAAAAAAAAAAAAAAAAAAAACCAGTCAAATCATGCAAACATTTGAAGGATTCATGACCGAAAACTCAACATTTTCTCACTGAAATGTTTTGGGCTATAGTAGAAATGGCAGAAATACAATCTTCTTTATTTTCCTAAAACAATGTTTCTATTCCTTAAATAATAATAATACTACAGAACAGTAAAAAAATTTTAAGTTGCAGTGTTGCTTACACAACAAATAAATATATCTCCAAGATACAAAGAAGCAAATATTATAGTAAAAAAGTGAATTTTTTTAAACTCCCTTTTTTGTTTAAGCCACAACTATTTTTATAGTTCTATTGCTTGAATAGCTAATCCTCCATAATACTATTTTATTATTCTATTTTGTATTTGGAGTTTGAAATTATATAAAATAAAGGAGTCAAATGATAATTTGAGGTAATAAATTATTTAAATGAAAATTAGAGGAGCAAAATAGTTTTAAAACTTAATTATTGTGTCACCCTTGTAATCCTGGCTGCTTGGGAGGCTAAGGCAAGAGGATCACAAGTCTGATTGAGACTGGGCAATGTAGTGTTTCAAAATAAAAAAAGAAAACAATTAAAAGGGCTGGGATATAGCACAGGAGTAGAGCACTTGCCTAGCTTGGGCACTCTGAGTTCCATCTGCAGTACCATGAAGTAGAAGACGAAAAAAAGAAACTATTTCTCAGATCTCCACCTTTACAAGCTGAACTTTTACTCTTTTAATAAAACCTGTAAAGCATATTATTGAGACCCAAGTAACAAGCAGTTAATAAATTCAAGAGCTCAAAAGAGAAAACATAAGGAAACTGAGAATAGAAAGACAAAAGTTTTAATGGCTGTGGCATAGGGCTCTTCTCTTCTCCAGAAGGCTAGGAGGAGCCTCTGGGAGAAAGGAGGAAAGCATATAAAAAGCTGAAGCCTTTCAAAAGAGAAATTATTTACTTATTATTTATTATTAATGAAAATAATTACCAAATACAGTGAAAGGCCTCAGTGACTTGTGAAATGTGGGACTTTCTATTCACTCTTGAAAATGGAGCCAGGTGGTGGCACATCCTTATAATCCCAGCACTCCAGCAGCTGAGGCAGGAGAATCCCCACAAATTTATGCCAGCCTGGACTACATAGTAAGTTAAAGGCTAGCCTGGAGTACATAGTGAGACCCTGTCTTGAAAGAAGGAAAGGAGAGAGAGAGAGAGAGAGAGAGAGCAGAAAATTGAAATATCTTTCAAATATAGAAAAATGAAATGAAATATTCTTCTTTCTAAAAGTACTGTTCTTCACAAGATATAGAAGCCTGGAAATGGAGGCAACTTTGAGACCACAAAAATATAAATCAGACACACAAGCTTAAATATCACATAGTTTCTCTTGCATGAGATACCCAAACCCAAATTATAACTAAGGAACAAAATAAAAGATAGAGAATAGGAAGTAAGGAGATAGATGGTTCTCACCAGGGAAGAAGAGATAGAGACTTCTGGGGATTTAGCTCAGCAGTGTAAGCACCTGCCCAGCAAGTGCAAGGTCCTGAGTTCGATCCCTGGTACTGGAAAAAAAAAAGAAGAAGAAGAGATGGAGGGAAGTGGAGAAATAAGAAGGGACAAAGCATAAAAAAGAATTGGGACCTGAACTGCACAGTGAGACCCTGTCTCAAAAAGACAAAAAAAAAAAAAAAAAAAAAGAATTGGGATACGTTACACACAGGTACCAACTCCACAGCAGGAAATTTTCTGATCAAGATTATGAGGCTACAAAGGAATGTGATCAATGATGTAGAGTGTGCCAAAGGAGAGTCACCTGGAGAGAAAACATTCTCTCAGGCTTTCACAGAGAGAAAATTTGTCAAGCAATGGCTGTGACTCATCCACATGGCTGACACTGACAAAGAAGCTACACACTGTGGTACAGGGTTTCAGGATAAATCCTGAGGGGATTTGACTGACCTTATCAGATACAAAAGTTACATTTCTTGTTATAGAGGTCTTGCTCTATCTTGGTCTTAACCATCTAGCAGAAAAGTATAAAAATGAGGTATAAAAAGTAAAGCCATATTAATATGCTGAGCTATAAAAGGCTCAAGTCAACAACTTCTGACATTGCCAGTCCTATGGACAACCCACTACTATTATGGACTACTGGACTATATGGGAATATTTTCCTGAATTCACACACCTACAATATTTAAATGACAATGGAATACCCTTCCCTGACAAAACTAAACAAAAAAGGGGATATAAATGAATGACCATTTTGTATCTGTACTTTCAAAATAGTTAGGATATACGGCTACTTTCCCTTAATTCAATGAATAAAAAGATTTATTCTAATAGTGTTTGTGGACAGGATATCATGTCTGCATCTTGTACAATGAATAACCACTAAGACAACAATATGCAATGTGTTATTATTGAAACTGTCCTACTAATTGGTTTTGAAACTGTCTCATTACTATTTGTTTCTCAATAAACTTATTAAAGAAAAAAAAAGGAAAGGGCCAAGGGGTGGGAGTAGAGGGGAAAGGAGATTGAAAAAAAAAATTTTGTTTTTAATATTTGAATGGGGTGTGTTCTGTGTATGTACCAGCTCCACAGAAGGCATGTAAAAAGATATTCCAGTAAGCTAAAACATTTAAAAATTACATTATATGGTAGATACTAAGTATAATATAAATGTATTATATTTATCTAATAATATGAGTGATAATATGAATATGTAAAGATGAGCTTAATACACTTAGCTTATTTAGTTATTCTGAAATTTCTTTAATATGAATTAATATAGATATTTTCCTGAAGGTCAAAGTTCAAATTGCTCATAGAGGTTGGGTGAAAAACATTCCTAAGCATCTTCAAATTCTAATCTGCTAGGCAAGCACTTATTCTACTGAGCTATCTCCCCAGCCCCTAATTTGGTATTTTTAAAGCCATCTTTAAATCTGATTTCTCCTCTCTAACCATTTCAGGTATGTTTAAATTAAGATGAGTAATTGGTTAATAGGACTTATAAAAGTAATAATTATGCAAAATGTGTATTTGGGGCTGAAGGTGTACTGCAGTGGTAGAGTGGTTGCCCATCTCTGGATTTGCAAGAAAAAAAAATACATAGTTTATTTCAAACATTTCATTCAGGAGTGGGGCAGCAGCAGTTGACTGGGGAAACATAAATTCAGAGGGCAGCACAATCTCCAAGTGCTTCCTCAGCACCTTTTTGTTTCTGTAGCATTTTATTCTACCTACCCTTATTAGAAATTCTGATTATTTTGAAGTCTATTTCAATTGGTTTTTGAAAGTACTTTTTTTTTTTTTTTTTTTTTTTTTTTGTATTTTAGGGATTTTGCAGTTACAGGGTGCTCAGGGTCTCACTACTAGATTGGACTCATATTCTCCTGTTTACAACCTACAAAGAGCTGGGATTACAGGCGTGCACCACCACGCCCAGTCTCAATTGCCCGGCTCAGCACACCCTGGGGGCGGGACTGGCACCCCAGGCCCAGAAATAGAACCCCTGGCCTATGTGCCTGCTTGCAGGCATAAAAGACCTTCTTTAAGAGCTGATTGAACTTACCCTGTTATGATACATTTATTTCAGTTATTAACTTCATTTAAAGTTAGACTTCACAGTTGGGACTTTTGAGAAAGTCTGTTCTTTTATGCAAAATGCTACCCAAATTTTGAAGTTGTTCTCAATTTATGATGGTAATAGAAATTTATTAAAATAAAAAATATGTATTTTACTCCTGTCTAGGACTAGACTTCACTAGATTATTTTAAAAAAGAAATCTTAGCATAGTAAGGTTAACATTATTGGTAGCAATATGTAAGTCTATAACCCTCCTTAAATACCACATAATTCTTAAAAACATTAAATGGAACTTTAAGGTTCGGTATAACTTAGTGGTAGAGAACTTACCTAGCATGCACAAGGCCTGAGTTCAATCCTTATCACTGCAAACAAAACAAAACAAAACAAGGCAATAAAAATGGGCTCCAAATTCAGAATCCCAGGCCTTGCTGCCATAAAAATATACATATATATTATGACATATAGATTGACAGATATCCCATATATCTGTGATATCTATCTATATAGGTAGATGATAGATAGATATAGATATAGATATAATTATTATTATTTTGTGTGTGTGTGTGTGTGTGTGTGTGTGTGTGTGTGTGTGTATCAAGGATCGAACTCAGGACTTTGCATTTACCAGCCAGGCACTTATGGTGCTGAGCTATCTTCCCAGCCACAGGTTGTGTTTATAGTCCTGTAACTCCTATCTGTGGGTTGGACAGAGCACTATATAGATGCCCTTCTTATATTTACACAATTAGAAGGTCAGAGTTAGGGCCAGTGAGATAGCTCAGCAGACTAAGCACCTGCTTAGGCAAATGCAGGGACCAGGGTTTGATCCCTGGTACCACATGCTGTGCTGCCCCATTCCAGGGGAACTGAGCCAGCCAGTGAGACTGGGGTGGTGGCATACGCCTGTAATCCCAGCACTGAGGAGGCTGAAAACAGAAGGATCGATGTAAGTCTGAGCTGCCTAGTGAGACCCTGTATCAAATACATAAATTTTTTTTTTTTAAAGTTAGAGTTGGAAGGGACAGATGTGTGATTAAGGCAGAGTGATGAATTAATATGGATATATAAAACTATGCTTAATACACTTAGCTTATTTCATTGTTCTGAAATGTCTTTTTTTTTTTTTGCAGAACTGGGGATTGAACTCAAGCCTTTGTGCTTGCCAGGGAAGCTCTTATTCCACTGAGCCATTTCTCCAACTCTAAAAAATTATTAGTATTTTTTGCAGTGTAAAATAATATTTCTAAGGGGGAGCACATCTTAATGGGTTTCACCCCCTACCCCCGCTTTTCCACTCTTGACCTCCTTCTCATTTGGAAAACCTCTTCTTTGTCTTTTCCCAATTCTTTTTTTCTTTCTGTTCTTTCTTCCTTCTCCTCCATCTCTTGACCCCTTCGCATTTGAAAAATATTTCTGTTACCTTTCTTTTATTTTGCTTTATATTTATATTTTGAGTTTTTCTTTTTTTATTTATTTGGTACAGGGTCTTGCTACATAGCTCAAACTCATACTGATTCTCCTGTTTTCAGCCTCCCCAGCACTGGAATTGCAGGCATGAGCCACCACACTAGGTCTCGGTAGCTGGCTCAGATGGTGTGCCATGTGATGTCCAGGATCGAACGCTGGTCCCTGAGCTTGCCTACGCAGGTGTTTGGTCCACTGAGCTATCTTGCCGGCCCTATTTTGAATTTTCCATATTAAAATCTGTGCAGTATGTAAAATGTTTTGACTTATTTCATTCAACATTATGTTCTCAAGTTGCATCTATTTACTTGTGAATGACTCAAGCTTATCCTTCTTTATGGCAGAGCGGCACTCTATTGTGTATAAACATCACATTTTCTTTATCCTTTCATCTGTTGATGGGCATGTAGACCATTTTCAAAATTTAGTTATTATGGATTGTGCTACTATAGACGTGGGTATGTACGCATCACTGGAATACAGTGTCTTTCATTGTTTCAGAAAGAGACTTAGGAGGGGACTAACTAGGCCAAATGGAATTTCTAGTGGTAGTGTATTAAGGGATATTTATACTGATTCCACCAGTATTGTACTAGCTTACATTTCTACTAACAACGCTGAAGGGCCTCTCAGCTTCCCGCCTCACCAGCATTTGTTATTATTTGATTTATTGGCCATTTTTTTTCTGGCATAAATGGAATCCTATTTGTTTTAAAAGCTTCTGTACAAAGGAAACAGTCACCTGAATGAAGAGATAACTCAGAGTTGGACAAAAATCTTGCCAGCTATTTCTTGGACAGAGGACTAACATCTAGAATATATAAATTACTTTTAGAACATCAGACTCCTCAATATAAAAGAACCAATAAAAATGGATAACTGAGATGAATAGACCCTTTTCAGAAGAAGTATAAATGGTAAATAAATACATGAAAAATGTTTGGCACTGCTGGCCATTGGAGAAATGCAAGCCAACACATTTTAAAAATCAAATAATATGTTTTACTAATAAGGAGTTTGGTGAATCAGATCCAGGTCATTATTTTTGTCCTGTGCTGGGCTTTGCTTTTTTTTTTTCTTTTTCAGTTGTTCCTGGGGGGGAAAAAAAATTATAACTCCCACCCCTTTTATTATCTCTACCATGTACAAAAAGAAATCACAATGAATTTCGAGATCTTGATACATTAAGAGGATGTAAATATTGTTAATGGGAACTTGAATTCAGAATGACTTTTTTTTTTTTTTTTTGTATTTAGGACAGGGTGTACAGGGCCTTACTATGTAGATCTGACTGGTAGTGATTCTGTTTTCAGCCTTTCAAGTGCTGGGATTACAGGCGTACCACACCCAGTCTCAATCACAGTCTCAGCACGCCCTAGAAGGGCAGGGCCAGAACAGCACTCAGGGAGGGATGGAACTCTGCCTGTTGTGCTTTGCCTAAGCAGGTGCTTTAGTCTGCTGAGCTATCAAGCTGGCCCCAAATGTACTTTTTAAAAAGAATACAAATCAGAAACATGCCTTTCAAGATCACAATTCCTATCTTGGATGCATTTTTTTTCTCTCTCTAAAATGAAGGAAATAGACAAAAGCTAAGTATCAAACTCCCCCCCCCCCCTGGTTCTAAAGTTCTATGCTTTTATTATTTTTAACAGAACTTGTGAAATCTGCCAGAGCAAAACCAGGGAGCTTCAATGTAGCCCCTGGGAGGAATACAGATGCTCTTCTTACTTTCTTAGGCCCAGCACCCTTTTACTGATTCACTTGAAAACCTTGCTGTGGTCCGCATGCTGCAGAATCTAGCACCTGCCCCTCGGATTTCCAACCCAAATCCCACGAATCAATATTAGGAACAATTGGGCTTTCTTACTCAAGATATGTATGTAACAACACATTTTATGAAAAAAGAAGTAGGATGTTAATATGAAAAAAGTTCTCAGGATAAAATGATTTTGATTTTTTAAAGAGGGAATGGTAAGCTCTTTATATAAAAGTATCATAAACTATTATGTAATCACACATTTATTTATATTCCTGGGAATAAAACAAAGCCTCCAAAAACAGCATTCAAAGAAGGGTTTCACAATTTCATAAGAGTTTTACTTGTGCCCTGGAATAACTAAAAGAATATTTCTGGGGCATTTTTGTACAGGATGGAATCCACAAGTGAATTAGATTCTGAGGGTCCAAGAGATTTTTTTGGCCTGCAAATAATTTACAATGCCAAGGCTGGTGCATAAATAGGAATACATGGGAGAGGAAATGGTTTGAAAATATTTTAAAGTAAAACTATACTTTAGTATGGAGAAATGAACAAAAGGTCATCATACTGAGCTAGATCTCCAGTCCTTTTTAATTTTTTATTCTGAAACAAAAGAGTTAAATTGCTATCTTAGTTGTTTTTCTCTTTGCTCAGGCAAAATACCTGACACCCAAAGATAAAGGGGCAAAAGTTTACTTGGCTCACAGTTTGTAGAAGTTTCCATCCACAGTCAACTGGCTCCAAGTCAGGGTGCCATGTGGCAGAGGGGAAACAGTTTATAGTGGTGGAAGACAGCAAAAGCAACCAGAGAAACTTCAAGAGCAGCATCTCTCTGTCCCTTATGCAGTCTACCGGGCTTAGGATGGTGCCAATCCAATGGGGGAAAAGATCCCCCAATCACCCACCCTTAAATCCCAGCACCGGAGATGCCAGCATTGCACTACACATCAGTCACATGGTCTAGACTCAGTCACCTCCGAATAAAATGTTTGATCACATGAAGTTTTAGGGGAAAATCTAGACACGAATTGTAACAGTTGGCAAATTGTTGAAGCTGGTCTTGAACTTGTGATTTTCATGCTTCAGCCTGTCAGAGGGCTGAGATTACAGGTGTATGCCATCATACCTGGCTAAAATTTTCTAAACTGTCAAATGCAAAAAATGAGCTGATTGAATTTCATGTAATCTTGGGAGATATTTAAAGGATTGATTGTCTTATGAGTGAGCAATTTTCTAAATTTTAAAAATTCAAAATATTGAATTTATTCTACATTTCCTTACCTTCATTAAATTATTAGGTGATGCTTATTTTTCTGAAGATTCCACCAACAATCACCAGGACAATAAATACACATTGAGCCCTCATGTTATACAATGCACTTGATGTGACACCATCAAAAATCAACTAACCTACAATCTAACAATCTGGAATCTAGCCTTCCTGTGGTGAAATTAGATGAGTTTTAATTCTAAGTGATTGAGAAATTTAATTACCAATATAAAAAGCTTCTAGGTTGCCAGTAGTCAAAGTTATAACTGGGGCACAGTGACAGAAAGTAGCACCAGAATTAAAAAAACACAGACTTCAATGTTAAATCACCCACATTCTGCCTACTGTCCCCATTCTCCGCCTGAACTACACCCCCATGTGTCTTTTGCATGCAGAACTCTTTTTAAAGCTAGTGAGAGTTTCATGCGTGGGAAATCAAGGGAAATCAAAGCTACTTTATACAAAAGCATATGGTTTGAAGTCCAGAGATCGCTAAAAAAACCTACAGACTTGTAATCTCCTGGTGGAGAATTCATCTAGTATGAGACCTTTGAATTTTGCATAGCTTGTGCCTACACTGTTTAAATTGGTGGCTTCAGTTCTGTCACACCAAGATTTGTTTTCACATTCAGTTCCCTTGGATTTTTTTAACCTACTTTGAAAAAAAAAAAAAAAAGAAAAAGAGCAAAACAGGGAAAGAAGGCAGGGGTGGGGAAAGAATAAATCATTATGCAGTTCTCAACCTCCACAGGGAAACAGCAGTACAAACCCACATATCCAGAATTGTCAAGCAGTGGGGCTGTTTGTTTACAAGTCAGATTCAATTATGTAACTAGATAAGTTCAAAAAATCTAGTGAGTATATGGAGGGTAGGAAATCCTATACTTTTGAATTAGTCAAGTGAATTCATCTCTCAAAAGATTCATAAGGAATTCTGTTTATTTTTAATTGCTGTATGAATCTAGTTTTTTTGAATTTTATCGCACCAAAATGCAATATTTCCGTGCAAATAGTGACCTCTTGTTATCAGTTGTACTAGAGACCTTAATGCGCTTTTCCATCACATTTGTTAATGGGGCAGCGGACTAGTACAAGGGAAATTGGAATAGCTTTTGATCTCTTAGTTAGATAGAACTTCTGTCTTCTTTATCGCTCTAATTCTTCTTCAATCTTCACATGATGACTTTTTTTTTTATTGGTGGTTTGTTTCATTGAAGTTCTGAGGCCTTACACTGTGTATACAATAAAAGCTTCTGAGAATATGTCTATGCAAATGAAAACATTTAGTTTTGAAATGGTGTAAAAGTTTCAATTCTAAAGAAAAATGCTAAAACTCAACTAAGAATGTGATAAAATGCATACAGAATTACTCTCAACAGAGCTTTTAAAAAGTTTATATGATCTTTTTAGCACTTGCATTTATATTTAATACTCTCATTTTATTTTAAAGAGGAAAAACAAAAGCTAACAAGAACAAAGACAAGGACAAAGCAACATACAATACAAATGGTACAGAGTTTCAAAACAAGAATAAAAAATTAACAATGGTTGCATTACATATTGTTATCGTCAAATTTGTTGCTTAGATTACTAGATGTAGGTATGTAACACTGATCAAACCATTAAGCAATACTCTCTAGAAAGACTTTTTCTTGAGAATTTAAAGTTAGATTTCAATTCTATACTGGTAAGAATGCCAATCAACTCTGAATATTATAATCAATCAACCACTGGTAGGACATTATCCTTAAACTGAAGTTGTAAACTAAGTAAGCTTAGAACAGGACACTGTTTTTCTTTTTCATCTAGCTAATTTGTTATTCAATTGGATTAGTTTGGTGTTGCATGTTACTGCCTAGGGGAACATCCTAAGGGAATTGTTGGAGGAGAATTACGTGTTGCAGGAGGCAGACAAAAGCTCTAAATTCAGTCTCTTGGGAACTTTCTCAGGGTGTTTTCTGCTAATGGTGCCAGAACCTCTGAGCAGAAAGGAGTTTCCCAGGGGAGACGCAGTACCCAGAGGGCCTCTCAGCTCCTCTAGTGTCATGATACACACTGCAGATGGGGAGGAAGTCCTACTAAGCACACAGCAAGCAAGGGACAGCAGTCCTTTCTTTCCTTCCTTCCTTCCTTCCTTCCTCCTTCCTTCCTTCCTTCCTTCCTTCCTTCCTTCCTTCCTTCCTTCCTTCCTTCCTTCCCTCCTTCCTTCCTTTATGAGTCTTGCCATTATGTAGAAATTTTAATGGCTTATGTTCTTGCATCCTAGCTAAACATGGGGCTCTGCTGACCCACTGCCCAGAGAGCAGAGTAATATAACCAACCACAGCAAAGGACCTATGTTTAGGAAGAGTATTTCAATAAATTATGTGTTCCCAGGCTGGCAGCATCATAATGCCTCTGTGGTTGGGGTTTGATTTTTTTTTTTTTTTTTAAAGTATTTGGTTGTTACAGGGTCTCATTACGTAGCTCAGACTCAGTGATCCTCCTGTTTTCAGCCTTCCCAGCGCTGGGATTACAAGTGTGTGCCACTACTCCAGAGTCAGCGGCTGGCTCAGACTGCCCTGGGGTGGGGCTGGCATGACACGGGTGCCAGGGATTGAACCACAGTCCCTGTGTTTGCCTAAACTTGCCTAAGCAGGCACTTTAGTGGGCTGAGCTATCTCACTGGCCCTGGGGTTTGATTTTTTTTGTCTTTTTGAGACAGGGTCTTCCTATGCAGTTCAGGCTGGCCTTGAGCTCACTTTGTAGCTCAGGCTGGTCTCGAACTCACAACAATCCTCCTGCCTCAGCCTCCCAAGTGCTGGGATTACAGGCATGTGCCACCACACCCGGCGCCAGGGGTTTGATTTTTTTGCCAGCTTGGAGCAGTGGTAGGGTTGGGTAAGATCTTCTTATCCATTGGCTTGCCAGTGAATGTTAAATAAGGGAACATGAAACAAAGAATCTTGAGAAGAAACTCAGGGCGGTTTGAGGTATGGCTTCCTCTTGGAAGTCTGAGGTGGCGGGAAGGGAGCAAACAGGCAGAGGGTTTCATGCTCTGAGGCTGTCGTGCTCACTGAACCTGGGTTTCCTCATCTATAAAGTGGAAAGGTTACTTTGCCCATAGTGTTACACAGCAGGACAAAAATAATAATAATAATAATAAAATCCCTTCTTGGGCTTAAGTGCTAGGATTAAGTAATCATAAAATAAAGGAGTTGATTTCCTTTGAATTGTGAGTAGTTGCAGATACCACCAAAGATGGCAGAAAAAGTCATTAAGATGAATTTTAGAAAATTTTCTTCCTTTGGCTTTTTATCAACTAGAAATTAAAGCTATTATATTCATCATCTAAAAATGAGGAAATAAGCTTTTCTAACCTGCTAATATTTTCACCCTAGGAAAATAATTGTTCCTAAGAAAGCCAAAATGTTCCCACTCTCAGTCCTGCTGTTTGAAGTGTAAAGACATGTTATATGTATTTTCTGCCTGAGTTGAACAAACGAAGCATTGTTTTCAAAACTTTAAACCATGATCAAGTGCCATGTAAACTCCTGAGTTATATGTTAAGGTCCCATGGACCTTAGTGGAGCACATAATAAATACTAATTAATTTTATGAACACCCCTGTGGTAAAACCATTATTACTAATCCTCCCCTTTCAACAGGCAAAGGCAAAGATTCCATGAGACCTACCAACTCACCCTGGGGATGTATTGAACAAGTTGCTGAGCCAGAAAAGGTAACCCAGGAGGTTGGCATCTGAACCCTATGCTTCTTGTTTAAGAAGAGTTCCATTCCTCATGTATAACATTTATGCATCTCTTTAGGTTGGCATATTGGGAAGAGGGAGTGGAATACAGGTGCTACTGAACCACTGCACGCAAACACACTCCTGCTCACACCTGTCAGCCATTCAGTCACAGCCTGGAATTGTGGATTGTTTGTGATGCTAACATTTTGTTTACTGTGAGCTTACTTAGCTCCAGAATGTCCCTATGGGTGGATTACAAATGGAATTTAAAAAGAGAAACGAGAACTGAAAACAACATGGACAATAAAGCAGGCTTCTCTATTAAACAGATAAGTGATTCATTTGCTTCTTGTGCTTTTACTTGAGGGGGGGGTGGCACTACATGCATGAAGGGCAGAGCCTTTTAAACTGTGTATCGTGTGCACAGAGAAATGAAGTGTTATGTTTTGAAGTGTCTAAAATCTCCTCCTTCATCCTGCAGTAAGACAAATGTGTATCATTACCATTTTCAATCCCAGAGAAATATATTATCTGTAATAATGAAATAATGACTTACGTTGGGGCCAGGGAGATGGCTCAGTGGAATAAGTGCTTCCTTGGCAAGCACAGGGCTTCAGTTCAATCCCTGGTTCTGCCAAAAACAAAAATGAGCCCAGGATTTGTTGAGATCTCCTACTTTGCCGCAGCCCCATGGTGAGAGGGGGCACACACACACACACACACACACACACACACACACACACACACACACACTGAACAGAATACTCCTCTCATTGATAGACCTACTAGTCACCAGGATAGAGTGATGTAAAATGGATAACGCGATACAAATGTAAACAACTTTATTCATATAAGCACACAGCTAATGCTGCATATTTACTCATTTCACCAAGTTATTTGTGATTTGAACAGTCCCAAAAGTAAACTATGAGCTATATGTAAACGAA
This sequence comes from Ctenomys sociabilis, assembly GCA_004027165.1. Taxonomy (NCBI): domain Eukaryota; kingdom Metazoa; phylum Chordata; class Mammalia; order Rodentia; family Ctenomyidae; genus Ctenomys; species Ctenomys sociabilis. The sequence continues at coordinate 30,736 of PVKA01012784.1, forward strand.
GATATGTGTTGACTCAGTTTTGGTAAATGGACATCTAATGCTATTCTTAAAAAACTGGGTATTTTTATTTTTTAAAACTGGAGTATATTATATGATAAAACAAATATAAATAGATTGTCAAAACCCAATGTCACAAACATTTGTTCAAATTTTATTTTATAAAAAATGCCACTCTTTTGTGGCCAATAAACATTAGAGGTTGCTAGATTAGAAGTACTAAGTACCAAGAAAAATGAAGCTCAACACCATTGGAAAGTTTTTTTTTTCCATAATAAACTTAATATTGGCTTATTTAGCACACAAGCAAGTTCTTATCTGTTATGCTTTTGGAGTTGTGATATATTGTTGACTATAATACAGAAAAGTGGAACTGAATTTGGCTTGTGAGTTAGGTTTCAGATTTGAAGCACTGCAGCTCACTTCTGAAAATGAGTCTAGCAATCGCTTTTCCACTAGAGTATTTATGGATATCATAATTTAGGCAGTCATTCCCCAGAGTGGATTATGACATGCCAGTAGCTGAAAGATGAGAAGAAAACCTAAAATTTCCAGTTGCAAGTGTAGAAAGAAATTAAAAGACACACACACACACACACACACACACACACACTTTCCCTTTTCTTCGTTAAGATTTGCACTAAGTTAACGAGATGCACACACTTGGAAAACTGTCTTTATGACTATTTTTAATAGACTGCATTCTTTCCTGTTTCTGGGTTAAAGTTAAACAACTCCTGAGATTTTAAATTTAGTTTCTCAAACAAGACAGAAACCAGTTGAACTGCTTTACATTATTTCCTGAGCCAGGAATTGAGGCCAAGGTATTGAAAAGATAGCAACCACAAACTGACGTTTTGTGTTTTGTATGTTGGTATTAGGAAAGAAGTAGGAGAGGTGTTTGTGCCCTTAAAAATAATTTGAAAAGAAATGAAATAATCTTCAGCTCACTATGAATCATATCATTCCTTGCTTCTTTTTCTGGAGAATTTATAAATGTCATTAACCCCTTCTTGTCTTCTTTTGTTGTCAGGGATGAGCCCAGGTCTCAGGCATGCTAAGCAAGTGCTCTACCACTGAGCGACACCCCTAGCCCCAGTAAAGCCCTTTCTTTTTTTTTTTTTTTTTGTAAAGTCCTTTCTATGCAGAAATAACTATGTTTAAAAACATACTACATTGATGCTATAGGTATCTGTCTCTGTACAAGACTGAAGCAGTTCAAATACCTGTTAGGAGTCTTGACAAATTAGTGTCCTTACAATCATCACATTTTACAAATTTTCATAAATCACGAGTTAACAGTAGTAATCTAACAAAAAAAAAATGACTGGGTAAGCTCATTTCATGTCTCTGTCCTCTTTCCCTTTGGGGCCCATTAGGCACTATACAAACAAGGCTGCATCTTCCTGGGCTGATTTGGTGTTAGCACAAACCTCTCAGGCAAGTGGAGCCAGCTCCCTAGAACGGGTTGTCTTGTCTTCAACAGCTTGTTATTCATGTTTCAGTTCTCTCTCTCTCTCTTTTTTTTGCACCTGTTTTGCATTTTGAGATCATTATCATCAGAGATAATGATCAAATCAGATGGAGACAGACTAGGCTGAGCTCTTCAGAAGAGGTCTTCAGTGCTGGTCCTGGATGTGAGCTTCTCAAACTGGGACAGCAGTGCTGAGCTTATCTCTCTTACTGGCACAAGTTGCATGATATCTAGGCAAAAAAATAAAGTTCAAGAATGCTTCTTCTCAAGGTTAGCGATGCTTTGCTGGGCCAAGCATGAAATGGAGAAGAAAAGAACCCTTATTTTTGAGACAGTGTCTCACTTGTAGTCTAGGTTAGCCTGCAACTCACAGTTACCATCCTGCCTCAGCCTCCTGACTCATGGAATTACAGGCATGTGCCACCATGCCTGGCCAGCACCCATTTTTAAAAGCCATGCATGTTTAAGTGATTGGGTAGGTGATGATGTATACAGAAGGAATGTTGGCGTTTCATCATTTAAAAGGTACCAAGATTTCTTCAGGTACCAAAATGAGGGACAATGGTGCCAAAGAGCAAAAATATATTTACTTCATGCTTGGGCAAATCTTAGGATATAAACTCTTCTGCACGTTCAGACATAACACCCACTGCTGCTTGTAGGAGATAATAACTTCATATGTAGAAAAGAAAACATGCCCTTTAGAATTGAACTTGGGCCTCAGGGATGAAAATACCTCCCTTGCTAATTGCTGATGGGAATTATACAGTTTTGAATTTGCTCCCTCCTGACCTGACATCATTGAATTTGGAGAAATGGAGCCAGGTTCATCCAGGGGTAGCACAGAATAAAAGTTTTTTTTTTTTTTAAAAAAAGGTAACTATACATCATCAATTAAGCCATTGAAGTCTGGGCCTAATCATAACATGAAAACAAGTTCTAACTCAATGTTCCTTGCAAAGAGAAATTTGTGATACATTTATTCTGGTTAATATATTCAACCAACCATTCTTGATCTATTTTTCTTAAAATGATAAAATTTAATTAATCTCATAAAATTACCTCATCAAATAAAAGTATTTCAATTGAGAAATCTATTTGCATTTAATTTAAGGGACTCAGGGTCAGATGGTAAAAATAAGCTTGAACCACAAGAAAACACAAACTCTAGCTTCTAACCCATCACTGATCTTGACCCTAAATGAGAATAGAGACCCTAGCTACTCAACGAAGCAATCCTGTACTGAGAAACTGTGAGTGTGACATTATAGACAGAACAGAAAGGAGGAAAGGAATCATAGTTCTTGCATTTAAATAAATATAGCTAAGCCTCAATCTCAGTACCAACGCATGGGTGGATTTACATTGATTTTCTTGAGATAATCTTATCTAATCTCCCTTGAAAATAATAATGAATTGAGCAATAAAGAATAGAAAAAGGCAGGTCTTCAGGAGCCTATTAAGTGGGGTGGGGAAAAAACTCTGAACTATCAGAGTTCTTAATTCTTCAGAATAGGGTAAAAATTAATGAGACAAACTTTTAAAAGGGAGAAATCTGAACTTGTTTGTCAACTTTCCCAGGTCTCAGTGTTCCCATCTATAAAGTGAGAGCAATAGTATTACTTCACATGACAGGTGAAGAAATAAAATAGGATAAAATATGTAGAGTGCTTAGTTTAGGGCTTAGAAAATATCAAGAGTGCAAACAAGCAGTGGTCTTCACTACTATTAATGATGCATATTGGGTAATATCCATTAATATATAATATACTCTTCACGGACTATTTCTGACTCTTCTCTGGGACTTATTGGTGGCTCAAATGGCCATGCAGGAAGTGTCACATGTACTTTTCTAGGAGATTGATCAATTTCTTCTTGGTTCTGTTTTGGTGATTAATTCAATAAATTGCTACAGCTGAGGCAGGGAGTAGGGCATAGTGCGGTAAGAGGGTCAAGAACCACACGTGTTCGGTAAGGATTGCATCAGGAGTGTGCCACGTCAGAGCACACGACCTTTGGCTTTGCACTCTGGGTCTCAGGAGCTTGGTGTGTGCCAGACTTAAGAGTTTGTTTTTATGCGTCTAAGGTACATCACTCTAAGAGTTTTAGATGACTCCCTATGTACCTGAACCAAATTGTGTGGATGCAGATCAAGGCAGAAATCTTTTAAAGAAAACCTTAGCTACAAATTAAATAAATATCTCATATCTATGAGAAAAGAAAGGGAAAGCTCTTGGGACCTTGACCGCTAAACTCTGAGAGTTCATATTAATATTAACTGGTGAAAGGAGATATTTGTTTCACTGTATAAAGTTAGGAAGAGAGACTCGCATGTAGTTGTCTATAAAGTTAGAGGCGTGTGCAGGTGTCACCAAACACGGAGAGCTGAAAGGCCATCCAATAGATCCTTCCACTAGTACCACCTAGCGGTAGCCAAGAAGATGTGTAAGCATCTTTTAAAAAAAAATCCTTTAAAACTTAGCAAACGAATATATCCGTAATGGTTATTATTTAAAACAGCTGAAAACGCATAAGAATGCAGAGTAAGTCATCAGAGGCCCTTCTAGTTTCCAAACCCGCACTTCTCCCTTAGGAAAATGAACACAGCTTTTCTTTTACAATTATCTCTCGGCACTTAAGTTTGTGTAGACATAAACAAAACCATACTACATACTATGGGTTGATTTTTTTTTTTTTTTTTCTTAACTTAACAAATGTCTTTAAACCTACTTCCTGGCATGGTAGATATTTTTGCTAACTGGTCCCAGACAGCAGGATTTACCCACAAATCTGCTTCAGGTCTGCCTTTGAATTCTGACTGGAAGGCGAAATGTGGCTGTTGAAAATGCCATGCCCGGGTGAGGTCCTGGGTTGTGACTGGCATCGTCACTGCCCCCGCCAACGCCTTCCCCGTCGTGAGCGGTGGCACTGCCTCTGCTGCTCTGCGTGGCAGCCTGTGGTCGGTCTCCACGCCGCCTTCTCTCCTGTGTGCTCAGCCCGCAAACTCCACCTGAAAGACCTCTCACCCCCACTGCCACTGTCCGCATTCAGCCTCCTTTCGCTGTCACAAAAGCCTCTGTACTTATCTCCCTACCTCCAAACCGCTCCCAGGAAGACTGCTTTGTAGCATAAATATCACTCTGTCATTTTGAGCTTTAAAAAGCCCTCTAGCGCCAACTTTCCTTAGAGCTAAATCTAAACTGCTTACCATGTTTACAAGGCTCCTCATAGTCTGGCCCCAACCCACACTTCTTTCCTCCTCCACTGTTTCCTATCCTCCAGCCACACAGAATAGAACAGATCATATACCTCCCTATGCCAGCACGCTCCAATACTTTATGCCTAAAAGGTGTGCTCTGTCTGGTTTCTCTGATTAGAGTGTACTCATCCCACAAGATACGGCTCAAATATCACATAGGAAGCTGTCTTCAACTCCGCAGGTCTTTCCTCTGTATTTTTCTATCTCTTACAGTATACAGCATTTTCTATATTTTATCATTGTTAGCACATTATTATCTGCCCCTGTTGTACCTGGCGCAGGAAAGCTTACCGAACGAATAAGGTACATTCAAAATAAAGACTAGAAGCTCAGCGGATTAAAGCGTCTTCAAGCAGGCACAGAGGCTGGGGGTTCAATCCCTTGGCCCGCAGTGCATACCCTGCCCCTGGGGAACGCTGAGACGGCGGTTGAGACTGGGCGTGGTGGTGCTCACCTGTAATCTCAGCTCTTGGGAGGCTGTAAACAGGCAGATCATTACAAGTCCAGTCTAGTAGTGAGACACTGGACATCCTGTAGACCCTTCCCTAAAATACAAAACAAACAAAATAAGGACTAGGATGAATAAACACTGAGGCAAAGCTTTCCAAATTTTAGTGTGATAAGAATCACCCTAAGTGCAGATGCACTGGATTTACTCCCTGAGAGTCCACTTTATTTAACAGACACACAAAGGTGGGGCTCAGGGATCTGTATTTTAACAAGCATCTCATATAATTTTGTGCTTGTAGGAAATCCTCCCTTAGAATGCAAATCAAGTGATTTGGAAAAAGGAAGACAACAAAAAAAAAATTTGAAACAGGGTTTTGCTATGTAGTCCAGGATGGCCTTCAACTCACAGCAATTCTGCCTAATGCTTGTTTTCTATTGTGGCATAGACTGAAGAGCATGCTTCTGTCCTTAAGAGATCCTTGAGGAGAACTGAGGATAAACAGATACCAGCCCAAGTCTGAGAACCACAGTGAAGTGAATTCCCTAACAACCATGGAGAAGCATCAAACTCTGTGTACAAGGGTTGGATTGCTTCTTTTTTGGGACAATTGTCATCAACTCCCATATGCTTGTTTTGCTAGAATAGTCACTATTTAGCCAAGCCCAAGCTGTTTTCATTAATACACTGCATCTTTGTCAAGCTTCTCTTTCAATGTTCTCCAAACGTTTTAGCAGCTTTAAGCCTGTCTCTCTTGTTCCCTGAGGGAGGAACAAGTACATGTTCACGCCAACTCGTTACAGAGGCATTGCTCAAGAGCAGCTCCTGGGGCACCAGATGCAGGCAGGAGCAAGAGTGGGATAATTCCCAGCCCCCTCCCCTCTGCTCTGTCTCATTTTCCCCACCCACCCTGCCAAATGCTCATATTGTCTTCAGCAGGTGGCTTCCACCCCTGCCTTGAAGTCTGCTCAGACAATTTCCCTCCCAAGACCGAGAAGCTCTAAAAAGATTCACAGCTTTTATGCAATGCTGAATTGCAAGGACTACGCTGGTCCCAGTGCAGCCTCAGAAAATTAATCTAACAAGCTTTATGAGAAAGTGGTAAACACAGATTAGGCTGTCATCCAGAAAGTGAGAACTCCAGGTGGCAGGAGTTCTCCCTGAGATCCAAGGAACCAACTTAACCCACCTGGATCGCATAGACTCACCCCAGGTCCTCATTCTTGTGATTTACCTTCTGGTGAGCCCTGATCAGTTTTTAATCTTGTATTTTCCTGCAGACTCTGGTTTCTTATGTTTTCCCCATATCCAGTGAGTTTATCCAGTTTCTAGTTTCAGTGCCTGTCTGGCTGCCCATTTGCTGCGTCCTGCCCTCCTCAATTATGGCCATCAAAGCCTTCCCACATGTCAGCTCCATGACTCCAGATTTGATGAAGGTGCCACTACAGGGCCAAAGACAGATGCTCAAAGCAAATCATTCAAGGGCAGAAAGAAGGGACCATGCTGGCAGTCACGCCTTGGGAATTGTGTTCAGTGGCCCGCCCCTCTGGGAATATTTACTGCTGTTTCCCAGGGATGGTCTGACTGTGACAAACTGATTTCTTGCCTCCTGAGACACTTTGCATTAGTGCCAAAGTGTTTGTTTGTTTAAATAAACACACAGTAAGGTTAACTATGAGTGTACTTGTATAGATGGACTGAACTGTCCCATGTGTATAAATTCATGCAACTACTACTCTTATCAGGGTGCAGAACAATTCTGTCACCCCAGAAAACTTCCTTGTGCTGTCCCTTTGAATGTATCCATGCATTATTTTAAGGTTTTAATCTTATTCAGCCTCCTGGGAAAATTTAAAATCTATAGAGAAGCTCAATTATTTGAAGGTTTTTGTCTTCTGGATATGATGAAGTCAAATCCCTACAATCCCAAGCCTTAAATGGGCGTTTATACTTGCTTTCTTTCCTAATGAGTTTCTTAAGCCATTCCCTCCTACTGTGTAGCTCAGGAAAAATATCACAGGGCCAAGCAGGAGACTTATGATTAAAGTTATATCCATAATTTCCATGTGGGGGGTTTACAGCCAATATGAATATAAAATCAGTGTAAACCATGAATTTTGAAAATGAGTTCTGTGTGGCCATATTAATTAAATTTCAGGGTATAATCGTCCAGATTTGGGACGTTAAGTACCCTGCATTCACACTGGTATATACTCTACACTGAAGCATAAGCCTATATAATAAACTATATAAAGATCAAGATTCCAGTTATTTTTAAGGAGGGTGGCTAGGCTGGGAGTTGAATCTAGGGCCTTGTGCCTGTGGGATGAGTCCCCTGTCGCTGACCTCAGATCACTCTGGTTGGTTTGAGCTGGACAAACATTTTTTTTTTTTAAAGAGCAGTTAAAAATACCCGTTTTTGCTAGAAAAATGATTGCCTGGAAAAGCAAAGGGCCAATCAGCTGTTTCAGTTTTGTGACTCTCACAGCGTTCTTGTGGTTAGTGGGATGGTTGAGCTTTTCTGAATATCCGAAAAAAATCTTGTCAAATAATTTTGACGCTTTCCCACTTTGTTAGCAAGGAAGGGAGGTTGTAACGCTGCCATTGTCACCTGCTGGGCCACAGTCTCCACAAGGATGGTCACCCCGTGGAGGAAATGGCATCTTCTGAGGGTGTCAAAGGACCCAAGGACTTCCGGGGGAGGCAACCACATCGAAGTCGGCCTGATTTGGGCTGCTTCCCACGTCCTCCGCTGGCACTAGCTCTGGACCTTGCACAGGCGGCTTAATGCTTTTTGTTCTTTTAGCAACAGCAGGGTTCGAATCCAGCACCTTCCTACCAAGCTATGCCTTTGGCTCTTTTTTTTTTTTTTTTGAGACACAGTGTTACTGAATTGCTTATTTGCCAATCTGGTCTCAAGCTTGTGATCCTTTTGCCTCTGCCACCCAGAGTCATATCTTCATCTGTGGCATGGGATCACATGCAATTTATAGGGCTGTTGGAGGTTCGGATGAGACAGTATCGCTAAAGTGTCTGCCATGTGGAAGGCACTCAGTGGATATTAATTTTGCCTTTTGTTTTTCTATTTAGTCTATCCCTCTACCACTGAGTATTAATTCACTTAAACTTTCTCAATCAGAATTTGGTGGCTCGGGATGTAACTTAGTGGCATAGCACCTGCTGGGCAAATGTGAGGTCCTGAGTTTAATTCCCAATACAACATATATATATATATATATATATATATATATATATATATATATATGACATATAATATATATGACATATAATATATATACTATACATATAAAATACATATTATACATTTAATATATATTTTATATGTATAATATATATTTATATATAAATATATATATTTATATACATAAAAATTTATATATAAATATAAATATATATATATTTAAAACCATGAAAGAAAAGTTGGGTTAATTTTCCTTTCATTCATTCTCTGGCTTTAAACTTACCCAGTAGGAAATTTTTTTTTCCTTGCCTTTTTAGACAAGGTCTCACCCTGCAGTTCAAGCTGGCCTTGAGCTCAATTTGTAGTCCAAGCTGGCCTAGAACTCCTGTCTCAGCCTACTGAGTCCTAGGATTACAGGTGTGCACCACGATGCTTGGCTAGGAAATGATTTCTTAGAACTAACATAAAGTGATTACTTTTTTCTTAATAGCTCTACTTTAGTGCCCTTATCAGAAAAGGAGAGCAACTGGTCTGGATTCCTCAAATAATGGCCAGACCCCAAATTTTAGTGATGATTAAAAAAAAAAAGACTATTGCAGCATAGAGGGATGGAAATGTGATAAAGCAACAGAGCAACATGTTCACTGTGAAATCCAGATGATGAGCCCATGGATGTTTGCTGTGTAAGTCTTTGAGCTTTTCTATGTTTCTCCAAAGTTTCCATGACACCACAATTGGGTGAGAAGTTTGTCATTTATGCTACTGGTGTAAGAAAAGTTGGCTGTGCTATCACTGCACAGACCAAGGGTGATGGATCATTTTGAAAGTGACTGGTTCCCATGGCAAAAGGGAAGAGAACTCCGCTAGGTATTGTGCAGGCAGTTGGATGTTTCAGTCTGTGAATGACACATGTTACTTCTGGTCACAGCTTTCTTTCTTTCTTTTCTTTTTTTCGGTACCAGGATTGAACTCAGGACCCTGAGCTTGCCAGGCAAGAGCTTACTCTACTGAGCTATCTCCCTGGCCCTGGTCACAGCTTTCTGGTCAGAGCTAATGACACATGTACATGCCACCAGCCATGGAGGTGCAGTTCTATCATGTACCTAGATGGGAATGGAACATTTGGCCCAATTGCCCTGACATAAACAAATAGCTTCATGAACTCTTTCAGAGAATGACATACCTTAGGGTCATTGTTATTTCTAACACAAAAAAGACAAATTCATTGGAACCTGTGCCTGTAAGAAAAGTCAGAATCTTTTTCTTTTTCATCCCATTTTCTTCTTTTCAAAGTCTTTTTTAAACAGAGTCCAATGTTCTTCTAAATGCATACCATTTCTAATGTCATATCAATGAGTATGCTTTTTAAAATTAAATTTAAAAATATATAGAAAGTAGAAAAGACAAGAAAAAACTTTATTCAAAGTAAGCACTAATGTTTAATTATTGGACCAATTTTGCATACTGATATCTATTAATCTGAACAGATCTGACACTTAAAATATATATATATATAAAACAACCATTGTTAACTTTTTATTGTTGTTTTGAAATTCTGTACCATTTGTACAGAATTGCTGCTTGTTACTTGTCTTTCTGCTATTTGCTTTTACTTTTTAAAATAAAATTTTTAAAAATTGGAAAAAAATAAACAGAGCCCGAGAATGAAGCCACTGAAGCCTAAAGTCTTCCAAATGTCTCAGTGTCTGGCTGGTGTTCCAGCCTGCCAGCCAGCTCTTTCTAGAATCTCATCACCTTTTTATTGAGTCAGCTCATTTTCTCTGAGTAAGTAATATGTGGAAGCCGTCCAAGGAACTTACAAGCAGAAGTTAAATGAAGGAAGGCTGGAAAAGTCTTTCAGAAATGGGTAATAAAGCAAAACCTTTGAATAAAGATATTTCAAAACTCAACCTTACAGAGGAGTCAAGAAAAACTTCAGAGGGGAGGTGACATTTAAGCTGGCACTTGAAAGCATTTACTAGGTAGAAAATGGAGCAAGGCATTCCAAGCAGAGGGAACAGGTTGTGCAGTAGCAAACAGACCATTCTGGCTTTGAGCGTCTGAAGGAGAGTAAGAAATTGGCTATTGCCACAGACTAGCGTGCGTGTCAGGGATATGCTGAAGTCCAAACATAGGCCCACACATGTTGTATTTTGCATTTGTTAGTAAGCAAGGAGTGAAATATCCCTTTTGCTAAAGAAAATGTTTAATTCACTTTGTCTATTGCTCTAGTGGCAGACAAACTGATTTCAAAGAGAAAAATCCATCTTCAAATTATTTGCTATATGAAGTGCAGCAGACCCTTTTTATCCAAGATTTCACTTTCTTCTTTTCAGTTAATGTTGGTTAATGGAGGTCCAAAAATATTAAGAGAAGTGTAAGTAAATGTGTAAACAACTCAGAAGTTTTAAGGTGCATGCCATTCTGAGTAGTGTGATGAAATCTCTTTTACTATAGTATGCTTTGGTAATAATTATTCTATTTTATTATTATTATTAATCTTTTACTAATGCCTAATCTATAAATTAAACTTCATCACAGGTGTGGACGTATAGAGAAAGTGAAGTATGGATAGCATATGGTACTACTTCAGTTTTGTGGCACTGGCTTGGGAGCGGGTCTTAGGATCAGTCTCCCATGGGTAAGATGAGTCTGCTGTACTACAGGGAAATGAGTTTCTAGAAACAAAATATTAGTATTTATTGGCAACTATGTTAAAACATATGCATTTAAATAACCCCAGGTGTGGGGGCGCATTCCTATAATCCCAACACTGGGGAGGCTGAGATAGGAGGATCACTGCGAGTTCGAGACCAGCCTAGGAGCTACAGAAGTGAGCACAAGCTCTGCCCAAACTGTAGAGTGAGACCCTGTCTCGGAAACCAAGCAAACAAATAAATCCACATATGTTTAAAATATGCCCATGCCTACAGTAATATTCTTTGGGACAAAAAAGTCAAGTGATTAAATAGGCTGCAAACAAACAGATACAAAACCACTGGGTGAAAAATCAAACACTTCGGTAGCGTGGGCATGCAAAGACATGGTTTGTATTTTTATTTATTTATTTATTAAATTTATTTTTATTTTTATTTATTTTATTTTTGGGTGGAATCAGGGATTGAACTCAGGCCCTTGCGCTTGCCAGGAAAGTGCTTATTTTACTGAGCCATCTCCCCAGCCCCTATTTATTTATTTTGCGGTACCGGGGATTGAACTCAGGACCCTGCACTTACTAGGCAGGCACTTACTCTACTGAGCTATCTCCCCAGCCCAAGACATGGTTTTTAAAGAAAAGGTGTTTGCCCATAGGAAATGAGAGGAAGAAGAGAGATTTGCATCTCATATACTTGTCCCATTTAACCCTAACTGACTTAGTGCAGTGGGGATTATTACACAACAAAATCAAGACTCCAATAAAGATAGATCTTATAAATTGGTTATTTAATCTTAAGCCTTATTTTTCAGCCTCTGAAACTTATTTCTCCTCTGTAATATGAAGATATGACACACACTACTGACCTCAAAAGGTTAAGAGGAGTAAAATAAATAATAAATAGAATTTTTGACATAATTCCTGACCTTATCAAAGCATAAGTTCTCTTACTTTTCTCCTGATGCTTGCATATTTTTCAAAACCGGGTCTTTATAAAAGAGGTCTTCTGAAGACTGTTTACAGGGAAAGTCTTTCCTTGGCATATCCGAAAGCACAGTTGCCTCTTGGTATCTTCTCATGGATTTGATATAGGGTCTCATCACGCAGCTTGGACTCATAGTGATCTTCCTTTTTTTCAGACTCCTTGACACTAGAACTGGAGGCCTGCACCTCCACACCCAGAGGTGGGGCAAGCACTGCATGTGGTGTGGATAAAACCCCAGTCCCTGCGCTCTTAGGCACTTAGTTCCGGCCCCATACACTTTGGAGATCAAAAGCCATGAAGGCTCATGTCCCTCATATAATATGGCATAGTATTTACATATAACTTATACATATCCTCACATCCACTTTTAAATCGTACTCGGGCTAGCCTAATAGCTCAGAGGACTAAAGCGCCTGCTTAGGCAGAGTGCAGCGGCCAGGGTTTGATCGCTGGTGTGCCATGCTGGCCCTGTCCCTGGGGCGCACTGAGACTGGGATTGAGACTGGGCATCATGGCGCGTACCTGTAATCCCAGCGTTTGAGAGGCTCAAAACAGGAGCATCACTATGAGTCCAATTTACATAGTGAGACCCTGTAGACCCTGTCCTAAAATACAGAAAAAAATATTAGATTATTCAGAATACATAATGTAAATGCTATATAAACCATATCATATTGTTTTGTTTTGTTTTTTTTTTTTTGTCTTTTTGAGACAGGGTCTCACTATGCAGTTCAGGCTAGCCTTAAGCTCACTTTGTAGCTCAGGCTGGTCTCGAACTCACAACAATCCTCCTGCCTCAGCCTCCCAAGTGCTGGGATTACAGGCATGCGCCACCACGCCCGGGCTATATCATATTGTTTAAAGAACAGTGGCAAGAAAGTTTGTGCACCTTCAGTACAAGGCAGCTTTTTCCTAAACATATTTGAGTCATGGTTGTTGTAATCTTTTGGTTCAACACTTATGGATACAGAGGGCCAACTGTATATTATTTCAAACAATTTATTCTTATTTTTATTATAATTTTTGACTTTTTGGGACAGGGTTTCACTCTAGCTCACACTGGCCTCAAACTCACAGCCATCCTCCTGGCTCAGCTTCCTAAAGGGCTGGGATTACAGATGTATGCCACCACACCCTGCCTAATAATTTATTTTTAAATAAGTAAAAATGTTAGGATTGGGGAGATAGCTAGGCAGTCTAAACACTTGCCTGGCATGCACAAGGACCCAGGTTCGATCTCCGGTACTGCTTGCTGACCTCCAAATGGGCATGGTGGCCCATCCCTGTAATCCCAGCTCTAGGGAGGCTGAGACAGGAGGATCACTATAAGTCCAAGCTGTGAAATGAGACCCTATACCAAATTAAAAAGTAAATAAGTAAATAATTTTAAAAGACAATTAAAAATATTATTTCTGCATGCATCTTTTTACTACAGAAGTAGAGTATAATGTTTGGCCATCACATCAAATCTTTGCAGAGAACATCTTCGAGATCTGAGTTGTGTTTTTTAAAGTGCTTTCAATTTTTTCTCTTGGTATTTTTAATGCTTTTGTTTAGAGATGTATCTCTCTTTTTCTAGATTTCTAAACAAAATTTACCAAACAGTGATGTTACATGCCAGGTATTGTCTTAAAGGTTAAGTAAATGTTTTCATTTCCACTTTCCAAGGAGGAAGTCAAGAAACTGAGATAGTAAATGACTTGCCTACAATCCTGCAGCTAAATAACAAATGGGTCGGATTTGAATTGAGGTAATTTGGCTTTAGAATTTAAACACCAGAGATAATACATTATCTTGCTATATGGGTCAGAGCTACTATTATGGATATCAATTATTTGATACCTATAGAAACACTGCTTTTATATAGGACTGTGTCATTATACAATAGAGATATCCCCATGTATTATATTTTGATCTGACTTCTTCTTATATTTTTGTCCTCCCTCTTTGTTAGAAAAATTATTTCCCTTGTAAGTATCTCCTTCCTCCAATTATCATGCTTTAAATGTCTTAAGGGTCAGAAACCAGATCACCCGAGGTGTTAGAATTGTGTCTAACCATGCTTTGACAGAAGACTGAAGCCTCTAGTGAGTGGACTTTATGACATCTGTGACAGGGATCATTATGTCTTGGCACGTTTTATGTTCTTAGCTGTCATCCAGATATTTTAGATAACTGGATAAGTGGCTGCTCAAAACACAAGGTGTCATAAAATACAAATTCAAAGCATTTTGACTCTTTCACCTGTCCATAGAGCTCTAGTCAGCATCAGAATTAGAAGGATGGCCCAGTTCCTCAAGCTTCTGTGTAGCCATCTGACGCTTGCGAGTCCAGAGATGCGGCTACAACCTGTATAAAAATAGCCCTTCCAGATGGCAGAGGGGCAAAGTTACAACTCAGCAGCTTGATATAGCTGAGCACTCACATTTTGGAGTAGGAGGAGAGTGAAGAGAGAAGTAGCCAGAGAAACTGGGCTGGTGTCCAATCATAAGTAGAGCAGTATATGCCAGGAGCCATCACTTAATGTGGCAGATTAGCTGTTAAGATTTCCTGCTACTTCATCTCCATCTCTTCCCCACCTCTGTTGATTCAATGTTGCCTCTTGTCTCGAGGAAACACACACACACACATGCACACACGCACGCACGCATGCACGCGTGTGCACACTCACATGCATGCACATTGTAGGAACACACATGCAAGCCTGTGTGTAAAATAGAGTTTTATAAAGTTCAGGCAAAAATGTAGAAAGCAATGAGTGAAAACCTGTAATTAATGACAAGGGATTTTGGAAATCAGCTTGAGGCAGAGACAGGCCAACTCAAAGGCAGAAATGTGAAGCAACTTCGGGTGTTAGTGGAGTTCACACACAGCTTCTCCTGCAGGGCTTGACTTCTTGCTGCCCTGTGGGAGGGCATGTGCAGTTACACCAGGCCGCAGTTCCTCTAGCCCTGCTGGACTCACCTCAAACTCCAAGTGAAGCTTCTACTTAAAAAAGCAACAAAAGCATGGAACATTGCAGAACTCATGATATTGTTTCCACCCCTCAAATCAAAATACTAAAGCTCTGAGAGATAAGGGCATGAAACAGCTTGTTCACAGATGGAACTATTTACTGGTCAAATGCTTATGTGGATTAAGATGCATAGTTCTCTATTTTTTCTACTTCCTAATTGACCTGTGTTTCTATTGAATGCTCTGGAATTCTGAAAGAAAACAGAAATATTTGCCATAAATCCACTGTTTTAAATCTCTCAATGTCTGAATAATTGCATGTTGGTTTTAAAATATGTTATTTAGAATGGGTTAGTGCTTATATTTGGCATTTTCAAATAATCAAACAACCAGGTTGAGAAAACAGGATTTATTAGCCCAAAGTCAAGGCATTGCTGTTCTCTGGTGGTAGTACAGCCTCATTGCAGTCAGCCTATGTAGAAGCAGAAATTGGTTCTATAATAACCAATTCTTTAAAAATACTCTCATTAACTTGCATTTGTTGCACAAAAGATTTACATAAACAAAAGGTAATCCCCAACCAGTTGTTTTTCAAAACACTGGGGCTTGTGTTACTCAGGTGAATATTTCAATTCTGTTGGAATGCATGATGTTCCATTGGGGAGGACACTCCTTTCCCTCTTGTCAAACTACATGAAGCATGGGCACCTTCATGGTAGGCACTGCACGTTGCCCTGGGAGCAGGTAAGGAGGGCTCCAGCCTGGTGTCCATGCTGTTACAGCTCTATGCTCTCTTCTTACACTGCTGTGTAGCTAATGGAAAGTGATAACCACAGGAATGGAGCAAGAATAGGGACGTCTGACTGCCTACCAAATAGTTGGTCTGTGCTAAATAGCTGGTCTTGTTAAAGTTGGCAGGAACTTGCCTGTTAAATAAACACACTAATTCTACTTTGTGTACTCTACATCTCCCCTGCCCTGCAGCAGAAAGATCCACCTGGACTGGCCTGCCGCACAGGTCTACTGCTAGATAGCTGTTGCCCAAATTAAGAACCCAAGCAAGAGCATGATTTTTAATGACTTTATTAAGAAATATCAAAAAAATTGATTACAGATCCATACACAGTTTTACAAAGTTCAAGTGGAGGGAATGTAGGGAGGTCATCAGTATGCACATTTTGGACAAAGGGGAGCCTGCCAAGGGAGGAGCCCTAGGACACCCATTACCCCGCTTTCCGGTGCTCCTCAGCAAAGCTTCTGCCCCATTTCCACCACACCATTGCACAAACCCTTAAGTTTCTTGAAAGAGTATTCACATATTACAAATACATCTGACATTGTTATCCTTTTCTCATTCTTATTCCCTGAAAAGCTGAGCTGTTCATAGGAAGCACAGCATCGGAGTCCTGTTCCCTGCGGCTTGCATTCCATTTGCACTGCATGTTACGCATCACCACACTGCACATGGGAGGACCCAAACACATTGTTATTTTTTAAAGTTTAACAATGAACAAAAAAGTGTATGTGGGGGGTTATTCATCTCGGAAACAAATCACCACAGTCACTTAGTGGAACCCGCAAGTTCCACTGAGCTCGTCACAAGCGGTCAACAAGATGACCGAGCACAAATGGGTGCAGGAACACCAGCACAAAAAAACAGGGAAGAGCATTGTTAGGGGAAGAACTTCACAATCTCTATGTCAGGGGTACTGTATCAGAGAGGAATTACACTTTGGAAATAATCAGCAATAACAGGTCATTGATTCCAGAAGGGAAACAGCCATGGTGTGACGTGCCTTGGGCAAGGCTTGTGCTGGTTTATCTAAAAGTAGGCTTCTGAGATTGTCCAGCAGCATGAGAAAGAGCCGTCTTCAGAGGAAGGACTCTTTGTTTACCCACATGAGACTGCGTGTCTCATTGGGCTTGCATTCGTACTCAATGACAGAGAACGGGCTCCCCCACTGGCAGTGGTCTCGCTTGTGGTAATTGTAGAACTTGACTTGCCACACTGTCTCGAAGGTCCCAATGTCTGTGAACTGAGGGAAGAAGAGAGTTGCCCCATGAAAAGTTCAGTGGACAAAGGTGAAAGCCAGTAACAAGCGCACATTGACAGGCACGCATGACCAGACAGCTCTCTAGATCAGCAAAGCGTAGTCCTTTCATGACCTAGCTTCCTTTATTACAGGAGATATTTTCCTGAAAAGCTGCCTGGCATTTGCTGTCATATTGCTTTTTAATGAAAACAAACCCCAAGTTTATCTTGCTTTTCAAGTTTCATTTTCTGAAAAGCACGCTCAGAATTTAAGTTTTAGACTTTACCCCAAAATGGCCCCTACCCTACCAGAGGTACTGGGGAGAGAAGAGAATGATGCTCGCTACTGCCCTCTAGTTTCTGCTTCAAAAACAGACAGTGGTACAAGCTACCATCTGTATGATCTATCCAGACATACGATATGATGGTCCTTCTACCATTCTGGGGAAAGATATTTGACATAAGGGGACAATCACAAATATTTTATTGGAGTTATTGGATTGATAGGGACCCCACTTTGTAAAAATCTTGAGCATTTATAAGTCAGGAGTCCTTGCTCATTTTTCAGGTTTAGTTAATATATTGCCCTATACCATATTTACGTGCCTAGTTTGTGCCTTTTATTTATAAAATTTTGCATAGGGCATGGTTTTGGCTCCTAAGAAGTTTGTGTTCTATTTCTGGAGGGGAGGCTGGGCAAATGACTGCAGAATTCTCCTGAGGCATAAGGAAACATTACTCTTGTAGCTGAGAAGAGGTCATAGAATACCCTAGAGGCCACTGGGCAGATGCTCAAGCGGCCTGTGGGATTGCCTGACCCTGCTACCACCGTCTGGAGCTATTTAGGGGATCTGGCATTAAACAGCATGATGACTGTTGTTATTTTCTTCCATGACCCTCCTGCCATGGGAGGGGACAGGGACTGACTTGGCAGGAGTCTTCGACTTGTCTGGAGCCAGGAGACATGGAAAGAAGAAGGGCAGTGAGCAACAAGAGCCTTCTGCTTTGCACCTGATATAGGAGGAGGCAATCAGGTGCTTCCCAGATAGCTTTCCAAGATGCTCTCAAAATTATATCCTGCATCATTGCCTCACCCTGCTAATTTGGTCCCCAAACAAGATCTGGGATTTCCTTTAGAAAATTTGCTTAATGTGAAACAGTAGTAGCGAGAGTCTACCAACCTCCAAGGTATGAAATTGAAGTATCTAGTTTGAGAGTTATGGTTTAAAGACCTATACATACAAACATAGTGGCTTTTCATGTAATAGCCCCAACTGGAATGAACTCAAATGTTTAATTATTTGGTGATTGGCAAGTTTTAGTATATTTATGAAACAGCATTTTTTTTTCTCTAACAATGAAAAATGCCATGTTTCCCCAGGCAACCACAGGGACGGACACTGAGCAGGAATCTAGACTTCAAAGAAAACATTGTATATAACTAACTCCATTTATGTAAATTTCTGTATAGTTACAGAATATGATCCATTCTGACTTGAAACCCCATAGTTACCTATGGCCTGGGATAGAGGGATGATGCAAATGTCCAGCAAGGAACCTTTTGGGGAAAATGGAAACATTCACTCTCTGGGCCAGGTGGTGGTCACAAGGTTGTACAATGGTTGACACTCACTGAATTGTATACTTCACTTGCATACATTTATTACATGTAAGCTATATAGCACAATGAATCAAGAAAACAAACATATCTTTTTTGGGGTACAGGCATTCTAAACACCACCAATGGCAATTGTACTGTACAGCCTTTGCAAGGTTAATTTTCATCCAGTTAAAGGTGTGAGTTTATGAAGGTCCAGCAAGGCCACCCCTTGGAACTTACCTTAAGAACAACATTAACAACAACAAAAAAAAGACCAACATAAAGTGCTGGGCGTTCTGGCAAACACCTGTAATCCCAGCACTCAGGAGGCTGCAGTGGGAGGGGGGGAGGATCATTGCAAGTTGGAGACATAGTGAGCTCAAGGCCAGGCTGAAATTCATAAGGAGACAGTCTCTCTCTCTCTCTCTCTCTCTCTCTCTCTCTCTCTCTCTCTCTCACACACACACACACACACACACACACAAGCATCATAAAGTAACATGAAGTATCATCTTTGAAAAGGACATCATTAAGTTTAAAGGAAAAACTGTGCTCTGAATATCCATCTTTAAGGCATTAATTATGTCATGTCCATGTAACAAATACTACATAGCAAAATATTTGAAGATATTGTTGTATGAACTAAACAGAAATATCACAAATGTGTAGTGTTATCCAACTTAAATAATATTTGTTAATGTTGGAAACTGATGGAATATGTTGTTTTTCTCTATGTGGTATCTGTATTTTCCAAATTGAATCATTAATTTTTATATCAGAAATGAATTCAAGTTTTACCAGGTAGTCGCTATCATTAACATAAAAGGTTATAATAATTAATAAAGTGTATTAAGAATATTTAGATAGAAGACTAGAACACAGACCATTAAAAATGACTAGCATCCAAAAATTGATGTCATTAGTAATTAAAGACATATAAACTTTGATACAGAGATACTATTCAATCAATTTAGTAAAGTTTTTTAAACATTTCTTATTTGAAGCATGCAACATTAAAAAATTATGTAAAGGGCTAGAGAGATAGCTCAGTGGACTGAGTGCCTGCTTAGGCAAGTGCAGGGACCAGGGTTCGATCCCTGGCACCACATGCTGTGCCAGCCCCACTCCCGGGCTTGCTGAGCCAGCCACTGAGTCCAGGTGCGCGCCAGCTGTAATCCAGTGCTGGGGAGGTTGAAAACAGGAGGATCACTGTGAGTTCAAGCTGTGTAGTGAGACCCCTGTACCAAACACATAAAACAAAAGCTAAAATATTATCTAAACTGTACCAAATGTATAAAACAAAAACTAAAATACTGCCTAAAAACATCATGGCATATCTGTATGGTGGACTTACATGGCCATTTAGAAGGCTTTTTTTATGTATTTGGTAGAGTGTCTCACTGCCCAGCTAGGACTCATAGTGAGCCTATCTTCAGTCTCCCCAGCGCTGGTACTATAGGTATCAGCTACCACACCTGGTCTAAAAAGGGATGTTGTTGATGTGAAAAAATTCCTGAACAATGGATACAGGAAGGAGAGTAGAACAATCCACTTACAATATGATTAGCATATTGTATATGCTGAATGTTTAAATTAAAAACGTTATTATAGTAAAAGATTCACTGCCATTAATCTTCAAAATATTCCCACCCCCAACACATTTATCTTATCATTATTGCCATTTCCTGAGGTAGTTCCAGAAATCCTCTTCATGAGTGTTTTTACAAAATGTGGTATAAAGTATGGTGAAGTTTGCCACTGAGTACTATCCAAGGAAAGGCAGACACGCTCACCCACCTTCTTCACCAGATCTGCAATTGACTGACTCTCCCCAAAGTCCAAATGACTATGAAATATAAATGTTTTGAATCAATTCAGGACATTAAGGCAGCCATGACAGCTAACAAAATTACAGTCTTGTTTACAGTGGTCTAGTGGTAGTATGAATAAATAAAATCTTATTTTATAAGTCAATGTGGGAAATTTTCAAATACTGAATAATATTTATTTATTTATTTATTGCAGTACCAGGGATTGAACTCAGGACCCTGTGCTTGCCAGGCAAGCGCTTATTTTACTCAGCCATCTCTCCAGCCCCTGAATAATCTTTAATTCCAAGAATAAATTCCTCTTGATCCTGAGGTATTTTCCTTAGGATATATCATTTTGTTTGACTTACTATTTCCAGCAAATAGAAATTGTAAGCAAATTTTAAATATAAGTGCAGGGAAATTTTGTCTGTGTTATACTTTTTTTGTATTATACTTTGTGTTATCTTTATCAGATTCTGGTGTTAGGTTAGAACTCTGTGGGAGAGAAAGGAGAAACTGTAAAATTTAAGTGCAATTGAATTTTAAAACTCAACTAAAATTTTAATTAAAGATAATTTTATTACAAACATATTTTTGAAATACCAGATAATCTTTTGAGAGAAATAGCAACCCAAAACCAAACTAGGTAAGAAACAACACTGAGGTCTTTAGTGAAATAAATAGAAGTTGGCCATTAAAAAAAAAATCTAAGATGACTGATTATCACCACTGGTAAGAAAAAAACTTAATGTACTACATTCATGTCTGAAAACAGTTATGGCTATGAAAGTCTCAATGTAACAATTCTCAGTAGCATGGGACTAAAATACAACCATGCCAATGACAAAAGTCACAGGTAAAGCAGTGAGATGTAGGTGACTGTGTTTCAGTTTGATTTCTCTTTGGTTCTGTGGAGCTTAACTGATGCTCAGCGTGTATATAGCCTTCCTCTCTTCTATACCTTAGATGTTTACACTTCCCATTAACCTCTCCTACTTCCCAGTTCTTTTATACTGAGAGCTCAGGGTTTCTTCTTCTTTGGCTAAGAACTGATGGGGTCCCCAAAGCTGTTATTCTCCTTTAAGAGAAGAAGCACCTTTGCAGCCTCTTGACTCCTTGCCAGTGTTGTTTGTTCCAAGGAAAATTTACCCAGACAGGTTCCTGGGTTATGCAACTTACACTTGAGTAGAATTCTGTGTATTTGTATACATGATATATTTCACGTAAATCATTCCACCTTGATTTTTGTTACCTCTATTTTATGGACAAAACCCTAAAATTTACCAAGGTTAAAAGATTTTGCCGGAGGTCCAGTCTTAGCCAAATCATTATAGGAGCAGGAGAAGAATCTGTATTTCTTGGGGCCAGCCAGATTGCTCAGTGGACTAAAGCACCTGCTTAGGCAGATGCAGGAAGCATGGTGGGGTGCGCCTGTAATCCCAATGCTTAGGAGGCTAAAAACAGGAGGATCACTATGAGTCTTATTTGTGTAGTGAGACCATGTACTAAATAGAAAAAAAAAAACTATGTTTCTTAATTTCTAGTGGAAGCAATTATCACTGTGCCAAACTATTTGTACAAGCAAAAGGGCCAAGAGTGAGAGAACAGTTTTTCTTTTGCCTTCCTGAAAACTTACATGAATTACTACATGTAGAATTTTTCTAGAATCTGTTATGGATTGACTATTTATGTGTTCTCCCTCCCTCCACAACTCACAATTTTAAACCTAAATTTCTAGTGTTAGAGCATTGGAGGTAGGGCCTTTAGGAAAAATTTAAATGATGAGGGTGGAGCCCTTATAAATGTGATTAGTGCCCTTGAAAGGAGGCACACGAGATAATCTGCCTTTGCTCTCTGCCATGTGAAAACAGTTGTCTATGAACAAAAAGATGGTCTCCAACAGGGACCCCGCTGCTTGATCTGCTAGAGTGATGATGATCTTTGTTGACTCCCTAGCCTCTACAGCTATGAGAAATAAGTGTTTAAGCCACTGCATTATATCAGGCTGAGCTAAGACCTATGCTTTCACGCCATTGTATTTGCCATGGTGTTTGATCAATTGTAAGCTGAGGTATGTCTTTATTTCACAATGAATATGGAAGAGAACATGTCCTATTTCTGAGGAGACTCATTTGTTACCTTCAAAGAGCTTATTTTAAATAATTTCCATAGGCTTACAACTATTTGGCATAGAATCTCCCGAGTACTTTCTTTCCCTGGTACTGAGGACTGAACCCAGAGCCCCACACGTTAGGGAAGAGCTCTCCCATAAAGTTATATGCTAATACCAACATCTGGTAAAGATAACACAAAGAAAGTACAACATAGACAAAAAATCCTCATGGACTTATATGTAACATCTGCTTATTATTTCTAAAATCAAACCAAATGATATATATTAAGGATAATACATCAGGACCAAGAAGAATTTATTCTTGGATTTAAAGATTATTCAGTACTTGAAAATTTCCCACTTTAACAGAATAAAGGAGAAAAGTGATGTGTCAATCAATGCTAAATGGCTACATCTATTGGCTAGTGACATCACAGCTATTGTAGTTTTTGTTGAGCGTACTCTGTGGTGTTTATATAATGATGAATTATCTAGTGATGAGTTTCTCAGGATGTATAGCTATCATTTTTTAATGCTTCTTTTCATTTTTTTTTATTTTCTAAAGAGAATACAAATTAGAATTAAGGCAAAAAATTACAAGTGATACAGATTTTCACTTAACAAAGTAATATGAATTTCACAGTATTTGTTGTAGTACAGTGTTGTCTTCCAACCAGTTACTCATATTACCAGATATATGCATGTAAAATTAGAGAAGAAGAAAAGAAAGAAATGTATGAGAAATTAAGAGAAAAAGTACAAACTACTGGAAAAAGGATACAAAACAAATTAAAGCATTAACTGCTTCTTTCCATAAACCAGTAGAAATACAGAGTACATTTGTTGAAAGCATCCTGCTCACATACATAGAGATATCGCTTTCCTTCACTCCCTCTCCTGCCCTTCTCAACTCAGTAACTTTCATTTTGAATAAGTTCACTCTCTCTCTTTTACCAGTGTCTATTGTACCATTCAGATTTCATTTTTATTTTTCAGGTGCTCACACTAAGGACACAATAGGATGTTTGGACATGCAGGTATGATTTCTTCTACTTAAGAGTATTTTCTCTAGTTGCATCCATTTACTGACAAAAGACTCAAATTTGTCCTGTTGTATAGCTGAATAATATTCCATTGTGTAAAAATACATCTTCCTTATCCATTCTTCAGTTGATGGGCATCTGGGTTGTTTCCAGGATTTAGCTATGACAAGTTGCACTGCTATGTATAGTTCTCATTAAGTGAGCCTGTACCATGTCTTCCAAGGGCTGAAAGGGCAGGAAAGACCTTCTCACATCTTTCTGGAGCCATGTTGGTAAGCTACTGTTGTCACTTCCAAAGACCACTGTTTCCCAATGGCTTCTAGTTTTAATAGGATACATTTATACTTCTTTAGCACTAGGTGGGGCAGGTAGGATGAATTCAAACCATGTAGGAAGGACTGGATTGAAATGGATTTTCTAATATGATTTAGCTTTGTCATCACAACAGAGGTGTTTTTGTCACAGCTCTTATTTGCTTGTCCCGGGATCTGCTGAAAGGCTCATAGGCCTTTATGTAAAGCCTAGGCTCTCATCAACTGTTTATGTCTAGAAGCAGGAGATTATTGTTCACTATGATTGCAGAGTGGTTGGCTTAAAGAATCATCCATCTATTTGTATTGTATCTGTAATAGGCTGATTATAAGGAGAATGATTGAAAATACAAAAGGCCTTCTTTTTTTTGTTTAGGGTCTCACTATGCAGCCCACACTCGTAGTGATCCTCCTGATTTCTGCCTCCTTAGTGCTGGGATTACAGGCACATGCCACCACATCCAGATTCCATCGCTGGCTCAGTGTACCTAAAGGCGGGGCCAGTACAGCATGCAGAACCAGGGATTGAATCCTGCTCTCTGCGCTTACCTAAGCAAGCGCTTAGTCTGCTGAGCAAGGCCTTCTGATCCAAGTCAACATCTCTAATGTTTTGTTTTGTTTTTGAAACAGGGTCTGACTGTGTAGTTCTGACTAGCTTTGGATTTGTTATGTAGCTCAGGTTGGCCTCAAACTCCTTGTGATCTCCTGCCTCAGCCTCCTGAGTGTTGGGATTACAGGTGTAGGTCACCACTAGTGACTCTAATATGAAATTAAATTTTCATTCTAGTGGTGATTCTTCAAGAGCCTATCTTAAAGGAGTATATTTTAAGGTTGTCAATATTTCAAGCTTAAGTATAAAATATCATATAGATACCAACCTTCTTACAGACAAGAAATCTTTTTCTTTTGTTTATGTAGTTGATAAAGGGTCTCATTATGCAGTTCAGACTCATAGTGGTCCTCCTGTTTTCAGCCTCCCCAGTGCTGGGATTACAGGTGTGTGCCACATGCCCAGATTTTGTGGCCAGCTCAGCGTGCCCAGGGGAAGGGCTGGTGAAGCATGTGTGCTAAAGATCAATCCTTGGTCCCTGCACTTGCCTAAGTAGGCATTTAGTCCACTGAGCTATCTTGTTGGCCCTCAGACAAGAAATCTTGATAGGTCTAGGTATCTGATTAACTGTAATTAAAGAGCGAAGGCCCTGGATTATTTAAATTCATATAGCTCATCAAGTCACCAGTGTGGGTACCTGAGGAAGGGGAGAAAGTCAGAATTTGAAATGACAGGCAGAAAAGCACAAGGACTCTATCAAACTCTGCCATGAGCTGTGGGGTCCTAGGCATGCTTTAACTCAGTGCCACTTTATTCAATACAGAACATGAGTGGTTTGCATATCTGAAATCTGAGGCCGTTTTCAGTCCTAACATAGTATAAAGACTACAAACTTACCCTTCCAGATGTGATGGTAGTGATTTTTTGAAGAAAGACTTCTAAAAAGTGCTAATTAGGGTCACACCAAAAAGACTGAAGGCCAGCCAGCCCTTGTATTTCTTTTTGGTTGGAAACTGAGGGGAAATCTAGGACAGCATCCCCCCTAAAAATGAAATAATAAGGTTCAGAAATTAGGGACATTTTTATTTTATTTTGGTGGAAATGGGGATTGAACTCGGGCCCTTGTGCTTGCCAGGGAAGTGCTTATTCCACTGAGCCCTCTCCCTGGCCCTAGAGACAATTTTAAAGCAAAAGTAAGTCCCTACATTTTAATTCTACAGGTTACCTTACACATACATGCATTTCATCGTTGAAATTACTTTGACTATTGAAAGTTGGAAAATTATAATTATGGTGCTCATTACATATTGTTACTTTTTTTTGTTTTGTTTTGGTAGTTGGGATGGAACTTGGAGTTTTGCCCATGCTGAGCAAGTGCTCTACACTGAACTACATCGCAGCCTTCCTGTCATAAACTTACTGCTGACACAGGACTCTAGCATATGACCATGAGATTTTAAGATGTGATTGCAAAAAATGCCTCAATAATTAATTCTACATTTGTATCTACTTCAATGGGAGTGAAATTTTTAGGTAAAAAGAAACAAATCTATATATTGCTCCCACAAATGACTATTTTTTTCAAAGCATTATACATACCATTGTAGAATGTTACCAGCAACAAAGAAGGCTTTGTTATAATTATTAAAACACCAAATATTACTTTAGAAATAGATTTTTCACTTT